>JAJPUD010026377.1:0-16569 GCA_023553655.1 Myrmecobius fasciatus
TGAGTGTGAGTGTGTGTGTGTCTGTTTATTTGAGTGTGAGTGTGTGTATGTGAGTGTGTGTGTGTCTGTGTGTGAGTGTGTGAGTATGAGTATATGTATGTGTGAATGTGTATTGTATGTGTGTGTGTATACGTATCTGTGTGTGTGAGTGTGAGTGTGTGTCTGTTTATGTGAGTGTGACTGTGTGTGTATGAGTGTGTGTGTACATGTCTGTGTGAGTGTGTGCTTGTATGAGTATGAGAGTATGTATGTGTGAATATATATATTGTGTGTGTGTATATGTATCTGTGTGTAAGTGAGTGTCTGTTTATGTGAGTGTGTGTGTGTGTATGTGAGTGTGTGTGTACGTGTCTGTGTGTGAGTGTGTTTGTGTAAGTGTGAGTGTGAATGTGTGTGTATGTGAAAGCGTATGTCTATGTATAAGGGTGTGTGTTTGTGTGTGTGAGTGTCTGTGTACGTGAGTGTGTGAGTGAGTGCCTGGCCGAGGCAGCGGCTCACTCCGTGGACCTCGGGGCCACAGTTCTTCCCGGCTCCCGTCCGGCCGCAGCCCCTGCAGCCCCTGCAGCCCCTGCAGCCCCTGCAGCCCCTGCAGCCCCTGCAGCCCCTGCAGCCCCTGCAGCCCCTGCAGCCCCTGCCCTTTGCTTGGGGTGGGAGGCGGGGAGGAGGAGCACAGACCTGCAGAGTTCCCGCTGGAGGATCCCTGATGTTCTTTCTAATAGCACTAATTACAGCCAGCGGCTCTCAAGGGCTTCAGGGCTTACCCAGACACCACCTGGCCTGTGCTGCGTCCTTCAGACCCCCAGCCAGCTGTGATTACCCCCATTTTACAGCTGAGGAAACCGAGAGGCGAGCTGATTGGCTTTGGATCACGCAGCTGGATTGGAACTCGGTTTCTAACTCCAAGCCCAGCATTTGACCAGGGAGTCGGCTGGCTATGTCCAGGATTGGAACGTCAGAGGGTCACAGAAAAAGTCCTGGGCCTGAAATCCGAAAAGAGTTGGGTGCAAATCCAGACCGTAGCACTGGTTGTGTAACTGTAACCAGTTATTTCAGTGGTGCGGCGGGGAGAGAGATGGCACCTCAGGCGCAGAAGCTGGGCCACATCCTGCCTCTGACGCTGAATTCCCGTAGCATCTGGTCATCTCATTTCCCCTCCCTCGGCCTCAGTTTCCTCCTCTGTAAAATGGGGAACTACTGCCAGGAGCCAAATCCAGCAGCTGCTGCGAACCGAGAATGGGCTTCCCATTTTAAAAGACAGTTTCATCAGATGGAGAGTGGATGGGACTTGGCCCAACAAGGTTCTTGGTTCTGTATTCTAAGTTTGGGCTGGAGGCGGCTAGGTGAGGCAGTGAGAAGAAGGGAGATTTCAAAGACCCGAGTTTGAATCCTACCTCAGATACTTTACTTTCTGGATCACCCTGGAGAGATCACGGAAGCTTCTCAGCCTCAGTTTTCTCATCTGCAAAATGGGGATAATAACAGTACCTAATTCATGGGGTGACTGAGGATCAAATGAGATAAGTATCTCAAGGGCTTTGCAAATTTTAAACATGATATAAATACTAGTTATTATTATTATATATATTATATATTATACATGTATATTATATATATTATTAATAGTAAAATTATATTCTACTGTATCTCCTAGTTCGAGCAACCAATCAGCATTTAGGAAACCCATGCTGGGTGTCTGGCACTGTTCCTGCCCTCAAGGCGGTTGATAATCAGGGCAGATCCACGTGTAGAAGAAACCAAATAAACTCTCAGATATGGGGGTGGGGGCAGAAGCAGAGAATTAGAAGCTCTGCTATTTGATGTTGGGGCAGGGACTTCCCATGGCCCTGGAGAGCCCCCGGGCCCCTCTCCCTACCAGGCGCCACGCTCGGCTCTTCTCCCATCCTTCTCTTTTGAGGAGACTGCCTCGGCCTCGAGCTTAAGCTCTGGGAGGTCAGCCAGAGGCTGGACACTCTCCTGTGTGCTGTATACAGTTGGGGCTGCATATATGTTTGTGGAAGGACTTGAGTTATAGGAAACTGAACATTTTGTCCTATGTACAGATGCAGCTGAATGGGAGCTCCTTCTCTCCTCTCTTGGGGGGGTCGATTTCTTTGTGTCCTATTTTTGGAAGGAATCCCCCCCCAGTTGTCATTTTCCACCCAGAAGGAAGGGCAGGGCTCTGAGAATGGGAAGGAAAAGTCTTGCCTATGGGTAGGCAATGACTGAGGCAGGATTTGAACCTTTGTGCAGCAATGATATTGAGCTTCTTTTCCTTTTCTGGGTCTGGGTCTGGGTCTGGACTCATTTTCATGTGGCACATAGTCACATTTGGTGCTTAATAAATGCACATAATCAGTTGTGCCTAATAAATGCGTGCCCTAAGTTTGGATGAATGGTCCAATGATCGCCTGCCTCAATGACTCAGGGCACTGGCCAGAAGATGCTTTCTGAGCCGGGATCCCTCTACAAAACGGAGTTTGAGGGGTTGGTGCTGGTGAGGCTGATGATGATGAATGAAGTGGGGGGGGGTGGGGAAAGATGAGGCTGGAAAGCCTGGTAACTAGGTTTGATTCAGGGTTTCCCTAGACATTGGTGAGATTTCATTATGCTGCTTACTCAGTTTCTCCAATGCTTTTTTTCCTTTTTTTCTTAATAATAGTTTTATTTTCAAAATCCATGCAGAGAGACTTTTCAACATTCATCCTTGCAAAACCTAGGGTTCCAATTTTTTCTCCCTCCTTCCTCCCCAACCCTCCCTCAGACAGTGAGTAATCCAATATAGGTTAAACATGTGCAATTCTCCTAAACATTTCCACAATTATCATGGTTCACAAGAAAAATCAGATCAAAAAGAAGAAAAATGAGAAAGAAAAAAAATCAATCAAACTAACAGAGAGCATGAAAATGCTACCTTGTGGTCCACACTCAGATCCCACAGGTCTCTCTCTGGGTGTAGATGACTATTTTCTTCACTGAACAATTAGAACTGGTTTCAATCATCTCCTTGTTGCAGAGAGCCACGTCCATCAGAATTGATCGTCATATAAACTTGTTGTTGCCGTGTATAATGATCTCCTGGTTCTGCTCACCTCATTCAGCATCAGTTCATGCAAGTCCCTCCAGGCCTCTCTGAAATCGTCCTGCTGGTCGTTCCTTACAGAACAATAATATTCCATAACATTCATAGACCATCATTTATTCAGCCATTCTTCAATTGATGGACATCCCTTCAGTTTCCAGTTTCTAGCCACTACAAAAAGGGCTGCCAGAAACATTCTTGCACATGTGGGGCCCTTTCCCTCCTCTAAGATCTCTTGGGGATATAGGCCCAGTAGAAACACTGCTGGGTCAAAGGGTATGCACTGTTTGATAACTTTTTGAGCATAGCTCCAAATTGCTCTCCAGAATGGTTGGATCCATTTACAGTTCCACCAACAATGTATCAGTATCCCAGTTTTCCCACATCCCCTCCAACATTCGTCATTATCTTTTCCTGTCATCTTAGCCAATCTTATAGGTGTGTAGTGGTACCTCAGAGTTGTCTTAATTTGCATTTCTCTGATCAATAGTGACTTGGAGCACCTTTTCATAGGACTAGAAAGGGTTTTAATTTCATCATCTGAAAATTGTCTGTTTATATCTTTTGACCATTTATCAATTGGAGAATGGCTTGTTCCAATCCCTCTTTCAAGTTTGCTCAATGCTTGCCCCTTATACTCTTTGAGGGAGGCGAGGCAAGGGAGCTCATGCCCATTTTACAGAGGAGGAAGCTTGAGGCCTTAAGAGGTTTAGTCCTGAAGTCCAGTACTTGTGGGTGCTAGGAGTCACAGCAGAGTGTCCTGTTTTAGACCTAGAGTCCATCCAAAAGAGCATCCTGGAAGTAGCTGAATCCTCAGTGAAGCAGCGGGTTCAAATGACATGTAGGAGGGGTCCCTGGAAGCTCTCACTCTTCTCAGTTCAAGTCAACAAGCACTGATTAAGTGCCTACTATGTACCAGACCCAGTTCTAAGCTCCTTTCTGGTTCTGACATCTCTGGTTCTAAGGTCCCCCAGCTCTGCTTCCCCCGTTCTAAGCTCCCCCAGCTCTGACATCCCCTGTTTTACATCTCAAGATGTCTTTAAGTCTTTCCCAAAGTGTTTTTGGTCAAATCCTGGTCTTTCAAGTGTTGGCAATGGGATTTCCCTCAGAAATATTGACTCTTCCTGCTGTTTCCCCTCTATAATACTGCCTCAGCACCCCAAATACTGAGTCCGGGTGGCCGTGTTTTTGCTCTGAAAATGGACTTTCCTTCCTCTGCGCTCTAGACTTTCTGTGGATAGTTTCGCAAGCCCAACTCTCTTGGGGCCAGCATTTATGAGCCCCTGCCACGTAGTTCATGGAAACCAAAGCAGGGGGGCTGAAAGGAGGAGCCAGGCCTGCTGGGTGCCTCCGGCCCGCTGGGTACGGCCCCGGTCACTGGGGCCTCCGGCCGCTGGGTACGGCCCCGGTCACCGGACCTCCAGCCTGTGGGCACAGCCCTGGTCACCAGGGCCTCCGGTTGGTCTCCCTCCTATGTGCCATGTCCTCAGGCCACGGAGGGCCTCATGTGGACTTTGTATCCATCTGGGCTCCTGATAAAACCCTCGGCTGGCACAAATTTTCTAGCCTTTTGCACTGGCTGAACTTGGTCTCGGGAGGCGAGTCCTCTCAGCCACCAGTCTCTGGGGGCCTTGTCAGCCCTCCCTACGCCAGCTGAAATTTGAACCCTGGGGAGTCCCATTTTATGGGACTTTCAGTGCCCGGCTCTGGGGTTTGGGCTTTCCGCCATGGGTACTAGGGAGCCTTGGAAGCTTCTGAGCAGCAGCAGGTGAGGGGGCTGTTGGAGTCGGGGTGGGGAGGGGGGAGCTGTGTAGCCGGTGATTTTTTGTGAGTTCAGAAAGCTGTGGCAGAAGTCCAGGAACATGGGCATCGGGGACAGTGGGGGCTGGCAGGGCTGTGAGGGAGCAGGTCAGTGGGGCTCCCTTAGCATTTGACTTTTGCTCTGGCCGGCAAGGGGGCAGTGGGGAGAGATTGGGGAACCTGCTGGTGTGAATCATCCAGAATGGGCTTCCAAAGTGTTTATTGGGGCCTCCAGAGCTTGGAAATTGGGGCAGAAAACCAGAGTCGGCATCCTCCAAAAGGGCCGGCCCGTCCTCTGGGGAATGAGCAGAAACCTCCCGGTGACCTGGGCAACAGCAAGCCCCAGAATCCGCCCTGGAAGTGATTCCAGGAGCTGGCAATGAAATGATGCAGTATGAGTAATGAGCTTGGGCAAGGTCTAGAACCTTGGAGGAGCCCTGAATGTCAAGACCAGCCCAGAACACAGGGCTTGGGGTCTTCGAGTTATAGTCACACCAAGGGTCTCTGGCAGGTCGAAATTTATAAGGAACAACTTTGGTAGCAATCCTGCAATGGAGGGGGGGGGGCTGATATTATTGTCCCAGTTTGGTAGAAAAGGATCATGGCGGTCAGAGTGCTGAACCCAGGCCCTGACATCCTCTCCAGCTCAGCCACTAGCTCACTCTGGGGTTTGGGGATCACTTCTCCAGGCCCATTTTCTCCTCTTGCCAAAAGAACAACGGCTGGCTGGTACCTGAGGTCTGACGGTGACTGTTGCCAGAGTCGCTAAGAGTGCTGATGCTCTGTGGACCAGAGCTGAGGTACCAGGGGTGCACTAATGGGATAGCTTGGAACTTTGGGGGGCTGTGGGGATGGGGGTGCTACCAGGGGCAGCTGGGAATTTCTGGGGGGCCATGGGGATAGGGGTGCTACCAGGGGCAGCTGGGAACTTCTGGGGGGCCATGGGGATAGGGGTGCTACCAGGGGCAGCTGGGAACTTCTGGGGGGCCATGGGGATAGGGGTGCTATCAGGGGCATCTGGGAACTTCTAGGGTTGGGATGCACTAACAGAGGCTGTGCTGAAGTAAGCTGCCCGCACTCTCCTGGCCATCATGGGGCAGAGATGTAGCCACTTATGGAGAAGAGAACCTGGGATTTGGAGGCAGGGCATCCCAGATCTCCCAGGGATCGGGCCAACCTGTCTCTGTGCCTCAGTTTCCCTTTATGTAAACAGAGATTAAATGCTGTCTGCTTCTGACCCTGGCAGATGGTGAAAAGAAGGGGGGCCCAGGAAGCCAAGTGCCCCACAAACAACCTTCTCTGGGGACTGAGCAGCTTGGAAAATAGGGGCTTGTTCAAAAAAAGCATGGGAACCAAAATGTCCCCCAATGCCAGAGACTCCTTTTTCTTTTGGGTGGGCGGGAGCTCTCAGTCTGCTGGTTGGTAAGGCTACAGGGACGACGGCCAATACTCAGCAAGGCTTGGTTTTGTTTAAAGGAACTGACCCAGAAATTCTGAGCTGTCCTGTTAGGGCACCTCCCTCACCACTCCCCCACCTACCCAGAGGTTCCCTGTTAGTGTATCTCCCCCCTTGTTCCCCCAAATGTGCACCCCATACCCAGCCCCTGTTAGTGCATCCCAACCCTAGAAGTTCCCAGCTGCCCCTGGTAGCACCCCTATCCCCATGGCCCCCCAGAAGTTCCCAGCTGCCCCTGCTAGCACCCCCATCCCCATGGCCCCCCAGAAGTTCCCAGCTGCCCCTGCTAGCACCCCTATCCCCATGGCCCCCCAGAAGTTCCCAGCTGCCCCTGCTAACACCCCCATCCCCACAGGCCCCCAAAGTTCCAAGCTATCCCATTAGTATGCCCCTGGTACCTCACCTCTGGTCCATGGAGCAACAGCACTCTTAGCAACTCTGGGAACAGTCACCATCAGACCTCAGGTACCAGCCAGCCATTGTTCTTTTGGCAAGAGGAGAAAATGGGCCTGGAGAAGTGATCCCCAAACCCCAGAGCGAGCTAGTGGCTGAGCTGGAGAGGATGTCAGGGCCTGGGTTCAAATGGGAGTTCCTGAACCAGGAAGGTGGAGCCTAACATTGGACTTCCTTGGCCAAGGGACTTCTGTCCATTTAGTAAATAGGGATGCTGGGAGTGCCGCCCTCCGGGGATGTCGGGAGACATCAGGACCCACAGATAATGAGCCAAGTGCTTTGTAAACGTCCAAGTCCCGTGTATGTGGGAGCCTTTAGTTTGCTTATTGTGATCGTGACCTTGTGCCTCCCTGTGACCTTGGACAGCTCCCTTGTCCCCTTCAATTTGCTAGAGGCTTAGGGGATTCCCTCAAGGCCCCCACATGAGGGAGAAGGACTTACTGAGTTCTTGCTTGGGTGTCTCCAGCACTTAGCTGGGTCCCTGGCATGCAGTAAGTGCTTAATCGATGCTTATTTACCAACTGATCACGTGCCTTCCAACCTGCTGCTCTTTGGCCTTCTAGGTCAGGGATCATTGGGCACCTTTGAGAGGAGCTCAGCAGGGGGAAGGGCCCTGGCTCCCAGTACCTGCTCCATTGATAATTAGTTGTATGATCTTGGCCAAGTCACTGTCCCAGCCTCCAAGCATGTCGTTGGTCACTGTGGCAGGGCGGGGAATAGGACACGGAGCGAATCTGTCTCCTCTCCTCTCAAGGGGATTCTGTGGTGGGGCCGTCGGACTGGATGATCTCGTCTGATTTCTGGGTTTGCTTTACGTCGATGTCGTGGTCTCTCCATCTCCCCAAGGAGGCTCTGGGCATCTCGTGCTGAATTTCTGGGGCTCAGCCGTGCCCCCCGACTTACCAGAGACGTGTTGGACTTAACTGTAGTTGTCCCCCGCCGGTCCACGTGACAGGGCCCTCCACCCCGCTCACCCTAGAGCTCTTAGGCGCGTCCGTAGACCAGAGCTGCTAATAAATCCTCCCTCAAAGAAGCCGCCTCCACGGATTCTCTGAGAAAATCTCCTCTCGGTGCCCTGGCAAGGTGGGCCCGCTGGCCTGACCCCGGGCACGGTCATAAAGACGAGGCCCTGGGATACCCCGATGTGCCATGTTGTCACTGCCACAGACACGGGAGCTGGAGAAAAGTCTGAGACTGGGAACGAGCCGGGCCTGCCCCCCCCATCCAGGGAGACCCTGACCTGGGGAGATACAAGAGACCCCCCTTCTGGAGGAGTCGGTAATGAGCCAGAATGAATAATGGGGGCAAAAAACTAAACCGAGAGCGCTTCCTGTGCGCCAAGCCCTGGGGATGGTGAGCCCCAAAGAGAGGTCTCCATCGAGTCACAAGAGGCATTTAGTCAGTGCCTACTGCATGCAGAGAGAACCTTGCCAAGATCCTGACAAAGCACTCCCTGCCATCTCCCTGCCCTGAACCCATCCGTCTTAGCAGGCTTCGAGGCTGCTCGGCTCTCGTGTCTGGGAAGAGAGCGACCGTCGTTACGGGGTGGCGAGGCCGGATCGCCAAACCTATCCTTCTCGGCTGTGTGACCTCAGGCAAATGCATCTACCTCTCTGAACTTCAGCTTCCTCCCTGGGAGTACCAGGCACCCCAAAGCTGTTCTCAGGAACAAATAGGGCTCATTATGACAGCACTGGTCCTGAGTCACTGGGGAAGTGCCGTGGAGAGGCTATGAACTTTGGGGTCAGAAAACCTGGGTTCAGAACTAGGATGGGGGCCCCTGGACAGGCGCTTCTGTTCTCCGAGCCTCAGTTTCCTCCTATGGACAATGAACCTAAATAGGGTATCTGTGGCGATGGGCCTCGTCAGTCCATCTTGGGGCAGCCACGAGGCGCCAAGTGGCCCAGAGGAAGGGGGGTTCTCCCCGTTGCCTCTTCCCTGGCTCCCGTTAAGAGCCCACGGACACACGGCTTACGAAATCCCCTGGTGGTTCCCCAGAAGGACGACAGCCTTATTCTCATCACCTGCAGAAAACCTTGAGGGTTTCCAAGGACTCCTGGAGCCCGAGGCGGCCCCAATGCTCCCTAATTTTCCATGGCTCACAAGAGGGGAAAGGGGAGCAGGGAACTCTGCTTTAAATTATGGGTAATTTTAGTCGAGAGGGGCAATGGAATCTTGCTTCCTGGAGTGGGCCGGCCACGTGGCGCTGCCCAGTCTCTACCTATGGCAGTGCCATCCGCCGCTTC
This sequence comes from Myrmecobius fasciatus, assembly GCA_023553655.1. Classification (NCBI taxonomy): domain Eukaryota; kingdom Metazoa; phylum Chordata; class Mammalia; order Dasyuromorphia; family Myrmecobiidae; genus Myrmecobius; species Myrmecobius fasciatus. The sequence continues at coordinate 9,035 of JAJPUD010026377.1, forward strand.
GGACACACAGAGGCTCGACGGGCTCTCTTCTGGGAGCTTTGCGTGTCCCAGACGGAAGGGGCCTTGGGCGTCTCAGCTCTCGGCTTGAAGGGAACCTGGAACTCCTCAGCCGTGAGGGCCGGCCTTCTCCCTCCACCAGGTCCAGCCTTTGCTGGCGCTCTTGGGAGGGCAGTGCCCTGGCTTCCAGACAGCCCGTTCATCGAGCTGGAGGACCTGCACAAGGCTAAGCAAGCTTTTCCTTCTCCCAGGCCCCAATTTCCTTCTTCTGGCTTTTCACTGGCTGCTCTCACTCTCGCTCCTGGGGCTGAGCTTCTACCCCACACACTTCTCCACGGGGCATCCGGGGACGTGCTAACATTAACGGAAACGAAAGTCGGGCTCAGTTTGCTGCTCTGATCGGCTGGCACCTTAACCGAGGTTCTCTGTTCTTTTGGGCTTTGGGTCACTGGCAAGTATTTGAATGCCCAGCCTTTTCCTGCTGAGGCACCTGAAGGCCAAGAGGAGGGGGCTAAACTTTGCTAAAGTCGCAGGGGCTTCTGCTTCCCGGCTCCCAATGGCCACTTTTCTCTCCGTGAGACCGGGCAGCAGACCTGAGCAAAGGGAGCCAGACGGGGAGAAGTGCCCCTTGTCCCTCGCTGGGTGTGAAAGCCATCCTTTGCCCACGTTTCATTGCCTAGAGAGGATGGAACCTATCATTTGCTTCCCTCTTCCCTCTGTCCATACTCCATGTAAAACCAAAATAGGGGCAGCTAGGTGGTGCAGTGGATAGAGCCCCTGCAGTCAGGAGAATTTGGGTTCAAATCTGGTCTCAGACACTTAACACTTCCTAACTGTGTTACCCTGGGCAAGTCACTTAACCCCAATTGCCTCAGCCAAAAGCAAAAAAAAAAAAAAAAAAAAAAAATTAAATAAATAAACAAACTTTCCAGTATATGGACTGATATCCTCAGCGGGGGCTGAGTGAGGGCCGTGGCTTAGGCCCTGGCGAATGTTGGCATAAGGAGGGGCAATTCCTCAGGAAAAAAGGGCAGGCTGGGAAAACGAAGGCGAGGGAGGAGGTCAGGTGGTTGTCTCCGACTATGAGGGACGAGCTGGCTCCAGACTTGCCATTAGAGTCCTCCTGCTGCCCCAGGGACAGATGGGGAGTCCCGAGGGCAGAATTGGGCATGGGGCGGAGAGACTGGAGAGTCCCTATAGGGAGGCTTGTTACAGATGCCCCCGTGTGTGTGTGCTACAAGATACATGTAGGTGATGTGAATTAGGAGGTACCTACATGTATATCACAGGAAAGAAGGTCACTCGCTCCCCTGAGCTGCTCCTGGGTCCTCGCTCCCCCAGCCCGAAAATGGCCTTCCCTGCCTCCTGGGTGGGGGCTCCTTGGGCCATCTTAGCGGGCTGGCACCCTGCCCTGTAACTACACGTCACAGCTCAGGGGGCTGGACTCGGAGCCGGGCTCAGGACCTCGTCCTCGGCACGCCCTGCTCGGGAGGAAGGCGGCGCCGTCTTGGTTCCCCACAGTCGGGGGGAGTCAGAGAGATGGGGGGACTGGGCCGTGGCCACCCAGCTCTCCTCCCCTTCTGGCTAGCTCGCAGCTTCCTCTGACGTGGCCTTGGCTAGCTAGCGCTCCCTGGGAGTAGCCACCTCGTTTTGCTGTTGAGGAGATGATGAGATGGGCTACGGTGGGGCTTCTTCTGGATGGAGAAAGTGCTCCTTAAATGGCCTATCCGCTGTATTGTTCTTCCAGACTGAAGAAGGTTAATGTGATAGCATGTCAGGGCTGGGAGGGGGCTGAGAACAGGGGATGGCAGAGCCAGGAGGGAGCTTAGAACAGGGGATGGCAGAGCTGGGAGGGAGCTTAGAACAGGGGATGTCAGGGCCGGGAGGGAGCTTAGAACAGGGGATGTCAGAGCTGCGAGGGAGCTTAAACAGGGGATGTCAGAACTGGGAGGGAGCCTAGAACAGGGGATGTCAGAACTGGGAGAGAGCTTAGAACAGGGGATGTCAGAACTGGGAGAGAGCTTAGAACAGGGAAGGTCAGGGCTTGGAGGGGAGCTTAGAACAGGGGATTGTAGAGCTGGGAGAGAGCCTAGAACAGGGGATGTCAGAGCTGGGACGGGGCTTAGAACAGGATGATGGAGCTGGGAGGGCCTTTGGACACAGAGTGGTAGAGCTGGGGGCCAGCCTTAGGGAACACCTCCCACATCCCATCCTTCTGCATGGGTCTCCCCACAAGATAACGGCTCCCTAAAGCCTCCCTGGGCACCCCCTGCCCTCTCCCCGACCGGCCCAGTTCGTCCTGACAGATGCTGCTAATCGGCTCAGGGGCCGAATCTGAGAAGGAGGCCGCTGGGAGCTGAATGTTGGAGTGAGGCCCAAGGGGTGAGAAGAGCTTTGGTTTCTAAGGTGATTAATGTTCCTGCTGACATAAGGCCCCCTCCTTGATCTTGGGGATTACGCCTCCCAACCGAGGTGGTGCGGGTGAAAGCAAGCCCCCGTGCCCGGGGCCGCCAGCTCAGGATGGGGCTCCTTCCCGGAAGGAGAATCGGTCGGTCGGTCAGTCGGCCTGCCTCTCACGGCCTCGCCGAGGGGTCCTCGGGGACAGCCCCTGGCCCGCCGAGGTCTCAGTTTCCCCATCTGTAAGAAGCTCCTTCTGACACTTGGCCTCCCCGCCTGTGGCGCACTGCACTCGATATTAGGGCCTCTGGCCCTGGTTTCCTCTGCTTTAAAGTGGGGATAATAAGCCTTGCATGAATAATTAATAACAATCACAAGCCAGTGCCTTAGCCTCTGCAAAGTGCTTTCCATCAGTTATCGGCACTGACCGCCAGAATCAGGGTGTGCTCCCTGGAAGAGGGGGTAAAGGGGGATGGCCGTGCCCAGCCCCTCAAGCTCGCCTGGGAGGAGATCCTGTGCTGTTTTCCTTAAAAGAGCCGGCGGGAGCTGGGGGCTCAGCGGTGGGATGGGGGCTTGGAAAGCACTCCCTGGGCACGTGGCTGACCCTGCTGAGGACAAGCCCTGGTGTAGAAATGCCCATCCCTGAAGTTGGGGGTGATTCCCACCCAAAAAGTGGCTCCTGCGCCTCTCTGGGCCTCAGTTTCCCCTCCAGTTCAAGTATTAAGTGCCCATACGTAGGTCAGGCACTGTACTGGGCACAGGGGAGACAACAAAAATGAAAGGCTTGCAGTCTCCCCATCTCTGACTCCTGGGGGTCTATGATTTCTACAGACATCCCATAAACCACCCCAAGACGTTCGTGGTCCAAGAAGCCGCATCTTTGGGCAGGGGAGTGCAGGATGAGCTTTGGGGTCCTCAGGAGCCGAGAGACAGTTGGGGTGACCCCTCTGAACTGATGGCGGCCTTGGCGAAATCCTGCCTCCCCTTCCAGTGTAATGGAGTCCTCCCTGGCCCAACCAGGGCTCCTCCCCTTACATTCAGGGAGTCAGACTGTCTTTAAAAAGGGGGGATGGCTAAGAAGGAAATGTCCCAGAAGGATCTGAGACAATGGCCATGGAAACAGGCTCGGGTTTCCTCCCGCCTCCCCTTCTCTGCAGCTTCTCCCTCTCCACTTCCTTTGACTTCCCTTTGATGGAAAGCTCCGTGAGGGCCAGATCTGGACCGGACCCGTCTTTGTTTCCCCGGCACCGAACCTTGAAGAAGGTCAGCTCTTTATCTGCGTCCAGGGAGTCGGATCTGATTCAATTGTCTTCCCGGGGTGCCCTGTGAGACTCCGGGGACACCCAGGACGATGACCCGTGGGCTGGGTAGCCGGGAGATACGGCCGCTTTCTCCAAAGACTTGACCCCGGAAAGACCTGGTCCCTGAGGGAGGATGCTGTCCTTCTATGGAGAAGCAGGTGACAGGAGGAAGTGAGCCCGGTACAACAGATGAAAGTAGACGCATCCATATGGAGCTGTCCCATGCTTCGGGAAGGAAGGGGAAAAAGGAAGTCCAAAGGGCACAGCGGCAAATGAAAGGAAACCTGTAGGAAAGCAAAGAAAAGCTGGGCAGCTCTGCAATCAGCGGGCAGTGTTTATTATATAGATTTTCTTGAAATGGAAACGTCTTGCTTTATATGGAATCCTATCTCAGGGTCTACTCTGGACGTGGCAAATTTCTTTTTCTTTTCTCATTTTGTATTTAAGTGTAAAATAGAAAAAATTAGTTATCTCCCCCCCCCAAAAAAGGGCTTGGCCCAAGGGGGCCTTAAAGCCCTTTTCTGCTGTGAGACTAGAATTGCTGGTGATTTTGACAATCAGCAATGACCTGCCTCTTTTTTAATTTAATTTAATTTTATTTATTTATATATTTCAATTTTTATTTATTTCTTTTATTTCTTTTTTCCATTTATTTATTTATTTCTTATTTTTTCACCTGCCTCTTTATTTTTTTATTTTATTTTTATTTGTTTTTTCACCTGCCTCCTTATTTTTAATTTAATTTTAATTTATTTTTTCACCTGCCTCTTTATTTTTTATTTATTTTTTCACCTGCCTCTTTAGACACAGCGAATGGTAGCAGCGTATTTCATTTGTTTACAGCCGATTGATTCCTAGAATCAATATATATATTTGGAAAAACTAGAAAGGTTATATTTAGAGAACTAGAAGGCAGCCTGGGGCATGTATGGGCCGGATTGAGAAGGGCCTCCTGGAGGAGGAAACCTCTGAGCGAAGCCTTGAAGGAAACTGGGGATTCTCTGAGGCAGAGGAGGACCAGGAGATGCACAAGATCCCTTTTAGCTTCAAATCTCTGATCTGGGGCCACGCTGCTGCCCCCAAGGAACTGAGGGCCCAAGCACAAACGTTGAGAGAAGATGGGTCTGAACTGGAGGGGAGCTGAGTGCGGTCATTTAGAGGCCCTGAGCCCCAGAGCAGGGAGGGCACCGGCCCAGGGTCACCCAGCCGGGTAGCGGCCAAGCTGGGCCTTGGACACGATCTGCAGGTCCCTGTGTTCCCTTTGTAGACTTTGGCCCGTGGGGACCGCCGAGGTAAGCATCTGCTGCCTGGGGGCGAGGACCATTTCTGGACTCGGCTCTCGTTTTTATAGTTTATTTTATATCGGGGACAAACCACACAGCCGGGAAGGGGCATCCTCACGCTGTACGGACCTTTTAGAGAGTTCCGTTGAGGCAGACAACAGTGCTCATTTAGCGGAGGGACCCTCGCTCCTTCTCTGATTTCTGAGCCAGAACCTGGAGCCGGGGCCCACCAAGAAAACAGGCCTTTCCTCCATCATAGGCCCCAAGCCCTGCGAGTTGTTATTGCTGCTGGTTCGTTCTCTAAATCCGCCCGCTTGGCCCACGGGGCCGAGGGTCCCTCCCAGCCTGCCCCGTACCTCACTATTGCCTTATCGGAAGACTAGCTGGCAAGTTTGACCTGAGAGAAAGGGGGAACATCTGGTTCGGTGTTTCTCCACACATCTGGCTGGCTGGAGCGCGGGCCACCCCTTCTCTACAATCTGTTTTCCATCCCTTTGGGGGCCTCAGGCAGCAAACAAAGCAACAGAAAACGGAGGCTGGATCTGACTCCTTTCCCCCATTTTTTTGCCCATAAATTGAGGCCGGGGCCCGCCTGGAGATTAGAGCGGGACTTCTTAAACTCTTTCCACTCGCGACCCCTTTTGGCCTGAGAAAATTTGAAGGGACACCGAGGATAGAGATGTATAAAATAGGTACAGATTTCCTGATAATTGTCATTTTGCAGCCCCCACATTCAGCCCAATATGGGGTCGTGAGCCACAGCTTTAAGAAACTTTGTAATAGGGGCAGCTAGGTGGCGCTATAGTGGATAGAGCACCAGCCCTGAAGCCAGGAGGACCTGAGTTCAAATCTGGTCTCAGACACTTAACATTCCCTAGCTGTGTGACCCTGGGCAAGTCACTTACCCCCCATTGCCTCAGCAAAAAACAAAACAAAACAAAGAAATTTTGCATTAGAAGATGAAGGCTCAGGTGACACAGGACCTTCAGCGGCACCTGTTTTCATGGGGAAAGCTGCCGGGGACCTGAGGGGGATGGGTGAGAAGGCCGGCAGTTCTTCTCACTCCAAGGATACCTAGGCTGTGATCCACAATGACTATTTGAAGGTCAGGGGCCAGGGAGGAGGTACCCACGTAAGTGACCCAGGCATCCATCCTGCCATAGGAGCCTTGCTTCAGGACCAGAGGGAGCCTCAGAAGCTTTTTTAAACAAGATAAGTTGAGGCCTTAGATGTAACTAGGATAGGGCATCCAGGACCCTGTCCCAGGGCACCAGAATTTAGAGGGTGCAAGGAAAAAGGAAGCGCTTTAGTGTTGCTGAAACCACTGTAATGGTAACTTATTCTCCTTTGGGCTCAAGTGACTTTTTTTTTCTTTTTTGCTGAGACAATTGGGGTTAAATGATTTGCCCAGGATCACTCAGCCAGGAAGTGTTAAGTGTCTGAGATCAGATTTGAACTTAGATCCCTCTGAATTCAGGGCTGGTGCTGTAGCCACTGCTCCACCTACCTGCCCCTGTTATTTTCATTTTAAGAAATGCAAGCTTGATTTAAGGGAACAGTTTGTGCTACTTGCATCAGGGCTGTTTCTTGCCGCTTGCCCTGGTTACCCCAAATTGCTCGTTAGGACTCGGAGAGTCAGGACTGACTGTCTCTGTTCCTCTGAGTCCGTGCTGCAAGGTCAGAGAAATATTGGCAAATCTGAGAATCCAAGGGGCCGAAGGGGCTTCCAAAGTAACGAGTGCAAGCTCCAGCTTACTGTGCAGGGATCCCCTCGACTGCAGGGAGCCCTCAAAGCTCGGCTTGGGGACCTTCAGTGACAGGGGGCTTGCTGTTGGGGGCAGACAGCTGCTCTGGACACTAGGAAGTCTTCCTGGGGCTTCTCCCCACTAACTTGCTGTCAGGCCATCCCAAGTGAATGCTAGAGTCATCAAAGGGAGAGATTTGCACAGGAGAGAGTCCTTGACGCCCAGCCCTCTTCCATGTGATTGCAGGGGGGCTGATTGCATCCTCTTGGCTGAGAGGACAGAACCACAGGAGAGCTGGCTAGATGGAGAACTGAAGCACTTTTTCTGGGTGATTTCCAGGCCTTTACTCTTTCCTGGAAATGGGGTTTGGGGGAGGTGGGCCAAGCTTGCTCCTGTAATTGCCCAGTTCAATTTCTTTTCTCTTTTTTTTGCCTATCCCCCCATGGTTTTGCTGCAGTTGTATACAGTGTTGTTTCCTTGCTTTTGTTGGCTTCCCTCTACATCTGTCAGCCCATCTCTTCCCAATATTCTTTGCCTGTTGTATGCTGTTCCAATCATGCCCTACAACTGACCTAGCCATTCCTCAATGGAGGGGCAGCTGCTTTTGTTTCCAGGACCCCCTTCTCTCCCTCTCCCTCCTCTCCTTTCTCTCCCCCCTCACCCCCCTCACCCCCTCTTTCTTTGTCTCTCTGTCTCTATGTCTCTGTCTGTCTCTCTCTTCCCCCCTTTCTTTCCTCTCTTTTTCTCTCTCTCCTCTTTCTCCTTCTCTCTCTTCTCTGTCTCTGTCTCTCTGTCTCTGTCTTCCCCCTCCC
>JAJPUD010026378.1:4440-16564 GCA_023553655.1 Myrmecobius fasciatus
GATAGATAGATAGATAGATAGATAGATAGATAGATAGATAGATAGATAAATGGATGGATGGATAGATAGATAAGAAAGAGATAATCGATTAAGACATTTTAAAAGGGCTTTCTATATTCCAGACACTGTGATAAACTCACATGAAACAAATAGAAACAAATTAGACAGTTCTTACCATCAAGGAAGAAATATTCTATTGGGGAAAGATAACACATAATGGAGAGTTTGAAGTGGAGATGGAAGATTTAGTTGGTATATCCTCAGAGGTATGACATTTAGCCTGTAGGGAAAGTGGAATGAAATTCTACTTGACATAAAGGCAAAAGCTGACCTATCAGAGATAATGTAACAAGGAACAAAAACCGAGGTTCTAGTGAGATATGATATTCAGAATAGAAGACACTTAACATGGAAAAGGCAGAAAGTAGTATTGAGTTTTTAATCTCTGTAAAATACATGGGAAACTGACTTTTTCTTGGAACCCCAGTTTTAACACTCACTATTTCACTTCACTTTTAATATGAATGCATATTTAGCATTATTAATAATGCTTAGCTTATGTATGCACTTCCCTGTGTGTGCATGATATGTAGTCAAATATAGGAACATATAGTATAGCTAAAAGACAGCAAAGATCACTAAAAAGAAGAAGTTTTCACTAGCAGAATAAGCCTGGGACAAATGGTGAGGAGTTATTAGAGGCAACTTATTGTGCGACCTTACATGAGTTATTTTTTCCTTTCTGGCTATCACTACTACCGTTGTCAAATTAGACATTTTGAATTATATAACCTCTATGATCCCTATTCTATATTCTACTTTTTTCCCCAATAAGATATGAATGAGTTAGGATGAGTTCATTATATATCAGGTAAGATCACAATATTTCAATTAGATTTAGGAAACATTGATTAAATTTCACCTACTATGTGCAAAGACCCATGCTTAGCATTGGAGATAATAGAAAAGGTAAATCTAATTGTTTTTCAACATAATGTTTTTGAAAGATAAATTTAGTATTGTGCTTCCTTTTTAAAAATCAATTTGCACTTGCTTCCTCTATAAAGATTTATTCCAAAGAAAAAAAATCCATTAGTATTAAAGTGCTTAAAAACTTGGCAGACTATCTCCAAAGGCATTAATTTCTCCTGCTAATTACAACTAATTATTCACTCGGCAGTTGTAAGCGGCAATCAGTCCCTGAGGGAGAAGGGAAGATCTGTCTCTCTTCAGGATAGCATACTTCATAGATTCATTTTAAGAGGTTTCTAATTCAAGAAGTTAAACAAAAAAGACCCAAATTAAAACCTTTTAGGACTCAAACACTGACAGGCAAGACCTATATAAAACTGTGTTTGAAATCCATTGTAAATAAACCCAGAATGAAAAATGAAAAAGATCAATAAATCCTATTAGTTTATGTTTCTCCAACTGTGTGTTTGTGTCCCTATATATTTGTCTGTGTGAGTGCCCATCTATTTATGAGTGTGTATCTCTGTATAAGTATGTTGATCTGTTTCTTTTTTTAAATCTATTTTGTTTTCTGTGTATTCACACTTGTCACCATGTGAGGATGAGAATGTAAAAGAAAGATATGGTGATGTAGTAGATAGGACACAGGACTAGGACTGGATATCAGAAAGACCTGAAATTCAATGCTGCCTTATCCATATGATCCAGGAAAAGCCATTTTACTTCTGAGTTTCAATTTACTAATGTGTAAAATGGAAGCAGTAGTCTTTAAAGTATATTCCAGCTTTAATTCTGATGTGTATATATTTGCACGTGTCTTTACATGTGATTCTCTCTTTGTGTCTGTGTTTTTCTGTTCATACCATTATGTTTCTGGGATTATTTAAAGAAGCTAATCTATTGCTTTGTAGCTATATGCTAATTCAACCTCAATCTTATGAATTTAAGGCAAGTCTGTGGCAAATTTGGCATTTTTTTAACTTCCTAGACATCTCTAGGAAAAAGATAATCTAAGGTCATCATTGTTGCTATCAAATATCAAAAGGGCCATTGTTGAAAGTTGGAAAGATGAGATATTATCTTGTTCCAAGTGGGCAGAACTGGGGGATAAAAAGTTACAGGAGGTTCAACAAAACAAAGAACACTTACTTGAGTTATCAACTTGTTATCAAAAAAGGAACAAAATAAAAATCTCCATCTAATAATAAGGAAATGATAATGATGATGATGATCCATATGTGGTCCTTAATGTCCACATCCTGAAAACTTAACTTGTCTCCAGCAAGGAGTAAAGTAAATGTTCCTTGTAGTTCCTTGGAGAACAAGATGAACAGGCCTGAGATGAAGAGATGTTTGTTAGCAACCAATATTCGTAGGCTACAGGGAAGGAATAAGCATAATAACAGTAAGTTTGAGGACAAGAGACAAAGTAGGGATGATTGAGTAAGCAAATATAGAGAGAGGGTTCAAAAGGGAATAGTAGAAAGAGAGGACAAAGTTTAATAAGAACTTACATATGTGAAGTGGATGAGGGTAAAAGGTAGAAGAGTAGTTAAAGGGGAGAACATGATTTTCACCTAGACAAAACATATAGTTTTAAGTACTTGAAAAATTCTTATCAATGGTCATCACATTTAATTCTTCCATTTATATATATTTTTTCTTTGCTCCTGTAATACAGTGATGGGGATCCACCTCATTGTTTAGATTCACAGATAAACTTGCCCACCATTTGTATTTAATTTTTTTGTATTCTCCTTTATTTATTATGACTAACAAATTCCTGTCTTTTGATTCTCTAGTTCCCATAAATCAGAACTCCCCTCTTCTTAGGTGAAAACATTTTTGTTAGTTCTTCCCACATAATAACAATATTCACTTTAGCTCTAATATTTTGTCCTTTATTTCACATTCTTCTTTTTTCTACCTTGCTCTTTTTTAACAGTTTCCTTAGTCTTTTAAAGAGCTTTCCATCTTATTTTTTTTCCTTTGCTCCAGCTTTCCAAAAAGCAGTTTTCTCCTGATCATACATCTCTTGACATACCTTTCAAGACAGAGAGGATCATGAATTAGTATATTTTTCACCCCACTGTCATTTTCAAACCATTCTTTGACAACATCAATCAATAATTGCTTCTCTCCTCTTCTACCATTTTGTTTACATCCTAGATTCTTATTTTAAACTCACACCACCTCTTGATTAGATTATTACAACAGCATTCTAATTGGTCTCTCTGCTTCATGTACTTGCTGCCAAAGTAATTTTCTGTATGTTTAGCTCTTATTTGATTTCCCCTATCCAATCAACTATAGTGAATCCAATGCCTATTTTCAAAAGGGGAGAGGGGAGTTTTATTAACATGTTTGGTTTAAATTACAAATTTTTCCAGATCATTTTGTGAGACATTTCTTATAATGAAATAACACATTCATGTAAAAGTAACAGCAAAATAACCCAAATGTACATGAAAAATCCCATGACTGTAACCCTTGCCACCTAAGTTTTATTTAATTAGAAAATATCTATTTTTTTCTTCATTCCTATATACTGAAAAAAAGAAGAGAAAAAATTCTTTGTAACAAATTCCTTATAACAAAATAAATTCTTTTATCTGCTGTATATAAAAATGTAAATATTTCATTATGTACCCTAAATCTATCAGTTCTCATTTGACAGTAGATAGCATATTACCTCATTAGTCATCTGGAAACAAGTATGGTAATTTCTTTTCTGTTTTTATTAAAGCTTTTTTTGTTTTCAAAACATATGCATAGATACTTTTCAAAGTTCACCTTTGTAAAACATTGTGTTCCAAACATTTTTCTCCCTCCCTTCCCTTCACCTCTCTCTAGACAGCAAGTAGTCCAATATATGTTAAACATGCACAATTCTTCTATACATATTTCCACAATTATCATACTGCACAAAAAAAGTCAGATTAAAAAAAAAAGAAAAAAATGGGAAATAAAACAAAATGCAAGCAAACTACAATGAAAAGTGAAAATGCTATGTCGTGGTCCATACTCATTTCCCACAATCCTCTCTCTGGGTGTAGATGGCTCTCTCCATCACAAGATCATTGGAACTGGCCTGAAGTATCTCATTGTTGAAGAGAGCCATGTCCATCAGAATTGATCACCATATAATCTTTTTGTCACATACAATGATCTTTTAGTTCTGCTCACTTCACTTAGCATCAGTTCATGTAAGTCTCTCCAGGCCTTTCTGAAATCAGCCTGCTGATTGTTTGTTATAGAACAATAATATTCCATAACACTCAAAAACTATAATTTATTCAGCTATTCTCCAACTGATGGGCAAAGGATGGGAATTTCATTGATCACAATTATTATAACTTTTAAAGTTGCTTCTTTTACTGTGTTTTATTATTGTATAAATATTGATTTTGCTTACTTTTCAAAAGTTTATAAAAGTCTTCAAAATTGTTTTTATAATACTGATATCATAGAATGAATTATCCTTCTTCATTGCTTACTGCTACATCAGTTCATACATGTCATTCTGTGTCTTTTTTGAAATAATCTGTTTACTTGTTACAAGATAATAGTGCTCCATTTCATTCATACATCATTTATTCAGCCACTCCTTAATTGATGGGCATGTTTTTAATTCCAAGTATTTTGACACCATACAAAAAATCTGTAATAAATATTTTTGTTACTTTAATTTTTCTTATTTCTTTTATCTATTTTGAATATTGGCATAACAATGGCATATCTGGGGAAAGGGGCACCTGGTGTTTAATTTTTATTTGTGAAGAATTCAGAATTGTTTTCCAGAATGGTTGTACCCATTCACAAGTCCATCAACACTATACCGATATGCCTGTTTTTCTACATTCCCTCCAACAATTGGCATTTGCTTCTATTGTCACCTTTGCCTAACTGATGGATGTGAGGGGGAGTTGTGATTTGAATTGTCTAGAGATAGCCCGAGTTCTATCCCGTAAGTCCATATTTCTAAATCATTTATCAATTGGGGAATGGCTCGTATTCTCATAAATTTGAATCAGCTCTTTATATATTTCAGAAATAAAACAACAAGGATTTTTCAGGATTGTTTCTCTTTTATTATTAGATTTATTGGATATTTCTGCAAAATATTTTAAATTGTATGTAATCAAAATTATGTTTTATCTTTTGTGGTCCTCTATATTTTTGTGCTTGGACATGAGTCTCTCTTCTGCCTACAGATTTGATAGGAATTTTTCACATCTCTCTCACTTGCCTGTGATGTGATGTGACTTTTTATATCTAGATCACACATCCATGTGGATTTTATATCTTGATGTAAGACGTGATATGATGACCTAAATCCAAGTTTCTCAGCACTTTTTTTTTTAATCAAATAGTGAGTCTTTGTGTAGGTATCTAAGGTCTTTGTGTTCATCAAGAAGTTTATTAGATGTATTTGCTTCTTTTGGAAGCTGTATATCTAATTTGTTCTACTGATAAATCTCTATTTTTTATTCAATACTAAATAGTTTTAAGCACTACTCTTTCATGTATAGTTTGAGATTTGGCACTATTAGCTTAATTTGATTCCCAACTTTTTTTCTTTATTTCTCTTAAGATTCTTGACCTTTTTTACCCTTCCATATAAATCATACTGTTTTATTTGATTCTATAAAGTAATACTTTGCTAGTTTTACATGTCATTGAACAAGCAAATTAATTTATGCACTATTGTCATTTTATTATATTGGCTCATCCTATCCATGAGCTTTTCATATTTTAACAATTATATAGGCTTGTCTATTTCTACAAAGAGTGAATATGGTTTTATTTCTATAATTCTTATCTACATCTGGATAGATGGACTCTTAAGCATTTTATAATTTTGCTTAAGTTTTATGCCATTTTGCAAATGGCTGATATAATATTGCAATTATTTGGACTTTCATAGTTGAAAGAATGCATATGCTCCTGGGTATATTCTTCAGTTTGGAAACCCACTTGTTAGTTGTTCAAATTCTTTTTCTAAAACTGAATTGTGGAATTTCTTTAACTTTTGTACAGTCAATTTGAGTATTTTATAGTTTTATAATTATTCTTTCATTTAATTTGTTGGTTTCATTTGCATTTATTTGGGCAAATAAATGTCTAATAATATAATATCAACCTCTTTCCTTATTTTGATTTCTCCATTTCTATTTTTAATACCGGTGATATTTTTTCTCCTTTTTAATCAAATTAGCTAATGTTTTAACTATTTCAGTAGTGTTTTTTCTCCAAAAATATCAACTTTTAGTTTAATACTTCCTTTGGCTTTAATTTTCTTAATGTTCTCTTTGATTTTCATTATTTCTATTTGGTGTTTAATTGGGGTTTTAATGTTATTTGTTTTCCCAATTCATTGATATGCCCTTTCTCTTTTTTGTTAATGAAAATGGTTAGAAGTATAAAATTTCCCCTAATAACTGCTTTGGCTACTATACTGTCTCATTATGATCATTATCTTTAATGAAATTGTCTATCATTTCTATGGCTTGGTCTTTGACCCAACAATTATGGTCAATTTTGCTATAATCCTTATTTGAAAATGCTTATCCACAATTTTGTACTTTAAAAACAGTGAGAAACCATCCAAAACTGCATCACTTCATGATAATTCACAAGCTGCAACCCTTCTGCTGCCCATCTCTGCAAACTTCAGGTCTTTTGCAAAGTAAAGTGCCATGTTTACTGTGTATCTTTTGGTGTAATAGGAACTGTGTATTGAAAAAAGCTGGATTATTTCTTTCCACTTTTCACCTTCCATTATAGCTGAGGACTCCAACCCCAAAATTGTCTCTGCCCTCTGACCTGCAGTAACTCAACTTTGCCAACTCATCTCTAGCAGCAGCCCAAGGCTATATAGATTTAGAGCTAATCTTTTTTAGAATCTTTCTTATAACCCCGCTTTGTTCTTTTTCCATCCTATTTATATCCTTGCTGACTTGAGTTCTTAAATGAAACTCTGTCGGTTTATTCATGTGTATTCTGCCCTTTTATGACTTGTATAAGTAAAAGTAAAATTAAAGTGAAATCAGCTCCCCAAAATCAATCCATTTTTGTATATACTTCTGCTTGTATCCCCTGATTATGTGTGACAAGAAGTTCTCTTATTCTTCCTCTCATATTCTTTTAATATATCTTTATCTTACCTTTCCTTTTTTCTTAAAATATTGTCAAAAGAACCAGTTTTTCATCTTCTACTTCAATTGACTATTTCTATGATCCTATGTGAAATTAGAATTCTGAAAAAAACACTTTTAATAACCTCCCTCCATTAAAATGTAAGTAGTTCATCCATACAAAGCCTCTTTTGATTATTCATTTGTATCTACATTTTTAATTTTTTCTTGACTCTCATATAAGCATTTCAAAGTTTCTCTTCAGCTCTGTATTTTTCATCCAGAATGCTTTATAGTCCTCTATTTCATTGAAGATTCATTTTTGGTATTACTGTTTTAAGCTTATATTCTATTTTATTGGGAAAGTTACTTTTTATTTAAGTTTTTATAATAAGTTTCTTTTGGACTATCTTATTCCATGTTCTCTCCTGTTTTATAGCTATAATTGCTAAATCTTGTGTGATCAAAACTATGTTTCCTACTTACTCTTTATATGTAGATGTTTATAGTATTTTTTTCCTTTTGTCTTTAAGTTCTGGATGTTTAACAGTGACATCCCTGGGAGTTTTAATTTGAAGGTTCCATTTTGGAGGTGATTGATGTTTGTTTTTTCCTCTAGTCACATTTTCTTCTTTTTGTATTATATCTGTGAAGTTTTCTTTAATGAGTTCTTGAAATATTATATATTGTTTTTGTTGGGGTTTTTTGTTGTTGTTTTCTGTCAAGGATTTCAGGTAATCCAGTGAGTCTTTATCTTTCCTTATTCTGCTTTACTAGTCAGTTATTTATGATATGAAACAACTTATATTTTCCTCTACTTTTTCAATATTTTGACTGTGTTTTAGGGATTCTTATTGACTTCTGAAGTTATTAATTTATATTTTGGTACATTCTTATTTTTAAGGAGTTTGTTTATAGAATATGGTTTCATATCTCTTTTGTTAAACTACTGATCTTTTTTTCCAAGTTTCTGTCCTATAGCTCTCATTTATTTTATATCTTTTCTTTAAAAATATTTTATCATTTCTTCAAGGAATTCTAAATATTTTTCTTATTGAAAAGTTGTCTTATCACCTTTGAAGTTTTGAATGCAAGTGATTTTCAATTATTGTTCTCTTCCATGTTTGTGTCTTGATCATTTCTGGCATCATAAATGCCTTTTTTTTAAATTCCTTTTTTGTTGCTGAGACCTCTAGAGTTGAGTTCTGTGTCTTTTCTACTCTGAAGACAAGAGTATTTGCCTTTTCATTAAAACATAAACTAATCCACTTATTTTTAAAGCCTCACACAAAATGTCCTTATCCTAAGTTTCCAGACTCACTAGACTCCTTTACAAAGTTTGCTATCCAGACAAATTGGCCTTGTCTCTTTCCCATCTCCTTCATTTTGCATTACCTATCCCCCCATGGCTGGAAAGTACTTCCTCTTTATGTCTGTTGTATAAAATCTATCTCTTCCTTTAAACTCCAACTCAGTCACAGTCTTCCCAATGAAGCATTTCTTGATCTCCATTATTATTGTTCTCTTTTCTAAAGTAAAATATATCTTGATTTCCCTATAACTTTCCAAATAGTTAGCAATAAAAGAAAGATATAAGCGGGCAGGGAAGGGAAGGTGAAATAGAATCAGACTAGGTAGTTGTAAATTCGTCATGATAATTTCTCCCCATTTTATAGTTAAGAAAACTGAGGCTCAGAGATGTTAAGTAATTTATTTTGGGTCATATAGCTAGTAGACTTCCTGATTCTAAGTCCAGTTCTCTAACCATTACACAGTGACATTCAGACATTTTAGTAAAGCTTGTTTGGAAGAGCATCTGTCCAATACATAGGTGATATAGTATTATATAACACAACACAATATAACACATATTATACAATAAACTTTTATTTAATGCCTACTTTGAGCCAGGCACTGTGCTAAGCAGTAGGAAAAAATAAGAAAAACAAAAAATAGTACTTTGCCTCAAGGAGTTTACATCTAAACAATTGAAAAAATAAGACAAAAATTAGGGGAAGGGGATGTAGAAGAAGCAATGACAGAACAAGACAATGAGGGCAGCTGGTGGAAAATGCAGAGATGGCTTGGAATCTTGAAGCCTCTAAAAGGACGTTTAGCAGGAGATGTTTTTAGGGGTTGAGAATGGAGGATGGGAATAGATGCTGCACTGGATAGAGTTCCAGGCTTGGAGTGAGAATGATTCTATCTCAGATCACACCTCATATACATACTTTCGAGTTGGGTGACCCTGAGCAAGTAGCTTAATGACTCAGGTTCCTCAATTATAAAATGGAAATGTCACCTACTTCAAGGATTGTTGCAACGATCTGATGATATAATAATTGTATAAGCACTATGTAAATGTTTATTATTATCGCCATCATCATCATTATTATTATTCTACTCTGCATCCCTCCACTCAGAAGAGAAGAAGTAACTGAGAGTACTAATGAGAGTTGAATGCCAAAGCTGAAGTAAAAGCCATGAGGATGAATTTCCTGGTTATGAAGTTATCTCAGAAGGATTAAGAGCTGACTCAAACAGGACAGAATCTCTCAACTGGCCATATAGAAAGATCCTTAGAGATATTTCTAGGATTCACTATTATCAAAAATTATATCACTATCAATAAAATCCTAAAAGTTTTCTATGCTATACCTTATATTCTCGTGCCATCATTCTCTCTCTCATCAGAATTTTAAATTTCTCCCATTGGTCTCCAGCTCTTATAAGCAAGTTTTTAACTTTATTTTGTCCAGAATCGTGTCCCTCACCTTCATGAACATATACACAGCATAGCAACCTATGCTTATTCCCCATCCCCCTTTCTAGTACTTCTTTTTGTATAATCTTCTCCCCTTAAAATGTAAACTCCTTGAAGGCAGGTACTTTGGTGCTTCCTTATATTTGCATCCCAGATATTTAACACATTTTTGGCACAAGAGAAGTGATGCAAATCAAGGAGTACTCATCTCAATTCTCATTCTTTAGAAAACACTTTACTCTTAAAACAGTGGCAAAAGTTAGAGCTGCAAAAGGAATGATTTACAAGACTATAACTTGTCTCACACATGGCACAAGTAGCCAGCTAGAAATGTCCCAAGCACAATGTGATCATTAAGGCATTACTTGAGAATTTGGATAAATGGATGAAAAGAAGACCCCAGAGAAGTTGAGAGATGCTAAAATAGAAGTAGATATTGCTAAGAAATATGACTTTTGTCCATTATGTTAAAATGAATCAAATACTGAGAACATAATATTAAAATTATCAAATGAGATATTTATAAAATACACAGCAGAATTCCTGTCTGTTACATAGTAAGCATTTTAGAAATATTACTTGTTGTTAAGCGGAAAATGTTATAAATTCACACCAACAAATTACAAGAATTGGTATGTATTACCTTCTTTTCTCAGGAAAGTGATAGAAAGAATATAAACAGTTTATTGGTAGTTTCACACCATTTTTAGTCAGTATGCATAAGCACAGCTCACCAAGAATCAGAAAGCTTCTAGGGATGCTAAACTACTGTGGGAGAAATATTTTTCTTTTATAGATTATCTGCCAAGATCTACTCTAACAAAGGAAGAAATTTTGAAAACAAGTTACTCAAGGAAGTACTGGCTTTGGCAGGAATCAGGAAACGTAGAAGTTCAACTTACTTGCCTGTCCCTAAGGGAACTCACAGCATGAGCATTTTAAATCAAGCATTACTGAACTTGCTAGTAACCCCAAAGATACATTCAATGCAGTCAGTGTGTAATATTTTAATGCAGACAGTTCAATCATGAATGATATCACAGGCTTTACTGAATGAATGCTGACTTTGGGGCATGAACCACAAGTAATTGAGCTTTGAAATTTCAAAAGATGGAAGAAAGGTAGATGCACAAGTGGTATGTTGCAGCCAGAGACGAGCAAAAGAAGGCCTACCAACTATTTTCAGTTTGAACTCAGTGAGCTCTGACAGACACAAATGACAATTTGGTGTCCAGGTTCATTGTTAAAAACATCCAGAAGATAAGCTGTCTTACTGAAAAATCTCAAAGAATAGAAAGAGGGAAAGTCAACTGACATCACAAAATAGCCAAGCAAAACAGTTTGGACTTCACAAAGATAATTCATCAAAATTATTTATTGTCCATTTTGGAATTATTTGGACTTCTTGATAAGAGGAAAAGAGAGACAGAATGTAGCTCATCACCTGATTGAACTCTAAGAAGAAATTATGCACCAGTTACAAATTATTTGAGATACATAGTTCAGAGTGATAATTCATATGGGTGTATAACTGTGTACTGTCACCTATCATGAAGATACCTGACTTTGCTTTAATCAAAAGGAGACCTATTGAGACTGGGGTGCTGTAATAGAACTGATCTTTTCTTACCTATTATAAATATCTATGGATATTTTTAGCGCAATAATAATAATAATAATCTAGAATATTGACATAATAATAATAATAGTGACAATAGTCTTCGGTCACCAATTAGCCTAGGATTGAAACTACAGGCCAATAGGGCCATAGGTGATGACCATAATCTTATGTCCAGCTATGACAATGGGAAAATGTATGAGTTTCTGAACTTGTGGGCCAATATGGAAATATATGGGTTGGGTCAAAGTCTAAAGCTAAGTCATAGTAATATCAAGCTTCTAACTATTTCTGCTACAGTTTGGGAAGAATCTGAAATTGGGCTATGGTAGTGACCTTTATATCTATTTACCATTATGAAAAACTGAAATGTCAACTAGTCAGATAGGGTATAGATTATCTTCTTAATTTCTGAGAGGAATAGGATGAGCTGGCACATGGTGACATATTCTTATAATGGTGGCCTTATATTCTTTTTCAGTATGGTATCCCTTCCACCTCTAATTTCTTTTCCATTATTATCAAAGAAAATCAAATTATACTGCCATTCTTTAAAGGATACCTATAGTAGGAATATAGTTCTCAAGAGTTTTCCTTTTTACCTTTTTATGTTTCTCTTGAGTTCTCTATTTA
>JAJPUD010026379.1:0-16564 GCA_023553655.1 Myrmecobius fasciatus
CCTTATCTGGAAATAATTTGTTTCAATAAGATCTGATTAACAATATGAGCAGTAGTTTGGATTACTGGGAAGGCCTCTACCCATGAAGTCAGATGGTTTACTATGACAAGCAGATATCTGAGATGACCTACCAAGGACAACTCCATAAAGTCTACCTGTGTGCTCTGAAAAGATCTAATTCTCTGGGACCTTCCTTCTGCTGGTCCAAGGCAGGGCAAGGGTATATAGGCCAGGAGATACAAGCCCAGTCAAGACTGCATCACACAAGTTTAGACATCCTGATGACTGTCCTGGTGAAGCTGCTGTAAAATCTGCCTCATACTTGCCTTATTCAACACTTTCCAGCTATCAGGGAGGTGCCATTTACCATTACAGTCAACTGTTGAACTCATTGTTTCTCTTCTTCTGATATAGAGTGGCTAGAGTTGGGGGAAAGAAGGGGATCAAAACCAATTGAGGATCAGCCCATTCAGGTGCCTCATTCCCTGCCCTTTTTGCTTCCTCATCTGCAAGACAGTTTCCTCTAACTTCAAAGAACTGATCAGGTTTATGCTCATTCACATGTACAATGGCAATGGTCTCAGGCAGTAAGAGGTTTTTCCATACTTGTAGTAACAATGTAGTGTGAGCTAATTCCTTACCCTTGCTGTTAATCATACCTTTTTCTTCCCAAATTTTTCCAAACACATGTACCATTCCCCAGGCATACTTAAAATCAGTATAAATATTCTCTTCTTTCTTTTCTAATAACTTCAGGGCTTGACTGAGTGCATAAAGTTCACAGGTTTGGGCAGACCATGTTTTAAGCAATCCCTTAGCCTCAACTATTGTACTTCCATCTCCATCAATTATAGCATATCCATTTCTTCCACCCCTTGGAAGATTCATTTATGAACAATTAACAGGGATTGAGGATTCTTGCAGACCTTCCCATGTTTTTGTTTGAAAATCAATCATTTCTGTAGCTGCAACAGCTTGAATAAAAATAAGCTATCCCCGTGCCATGGGATCCAATACTCTGGAGAGGAAGACCACAGGTCTCTTTGACCCTTCTCCCTTTTACACTAATATTCCTAAAGCAGTTCCCTAATCCACATTAACAAATAAATGAAAGGGTTTTTCTAGGAAGGGGAGGACCAGCCTAGGAGAAGACTTTAAAGCCTCCTTTAATTGTTGGGAATTCCTTTGTCTTGCTGCTTCCCATTTAACACTGTCAGGTTCCTCTTCCAATAGTCTATTTAAAAAGGCTGAAGGGGTCTCTTCCTTTTCTTGCTTAATTTCTGTTGCTTTATTCATATTTTGACTTCAAGGGACTACACTATGCCTGAATAAAAAAATTATTATAGCCATTCCCCTCCCCCTCTATGCAATTAGGACTGGGAGAATTGAGTTGGGAAAAATCTTGAATTCCTCCCTGGGTGAGTAGGATCTCCCTAAGTGGAAACAAGCTAGTCTTTGAGGGGAATGGAAAGTTTTCTTGATCTTTTAATATTTGCTTAAGTTTTCTCTGAAGAGGCCATGAGAAGAGGAAATAGTTAATGGTTTTAAATCAATTGAACTCCTTTATTCCATTCCTCTCTGGGGCAGAGGCCAGGAGCAATAGCCATAGGAGCAGTGGCTCACTGAAGGGCATGGGGGGAGGCAGTGCCAAGAATGTGCCCTAAAGATAGAGTTTCTCTGGCTCCTCTTCCTTCTCTTTCAAAACAGATTGTTCCACAATCTACAATCACAAGGCTGCATATTCACTCTCCTCAGGATTAACAGGCTCCTTTTAATTTACATACAGATTCAATTTTTTGCACACCCAGACCTCTGTAGATTTGTACTTTGGCGAGGAGAGTGGGGCGCCTGCCCAATCAAAACAACAGTATTTAATCATTTTCTTTTCGTCCTTCATGGTAAATTTTAGTATTTTATCCTAATTCTTAAGCCTATTTCCTAAAGAGCTATCTTCTAGAATACAAAATAGGTTCTTAGAGACAGCTGCTTTAGATTGTTCCTTTCCTCATGATTTAGTTTCTTGTCCTCTTTAATGGAGAACTTAACAGATTTTACCAAAAGAAAATAGGAGAATCCTCACAGACTTGAGCTGCTTAGATTTTCCCCAATATCAAAGCAAAAATGAGAGCCTTTTATAAATATTAACTGACTAAATTCTGCCAATCCCAATCCCAGTCACCTCGGCGAGCACTAGTTCTTAGCAGAGGGACAATCTTCTTATGGATCTAACCACTTAAGAGTCTCTCCCCTTTCACCAGTTTCTAGATTACCTGGATTGTGCACAATTTACCTGACTGATTTCAAACTTTTCTCAGCTGGGTCAAATTAATCCTCTATCTTTGCTAGCTTACTTTCATTTTTGCTTTCTCTGAGTGCCTCTTTTGGGGAGTTTACCCGATCAGAGTGGGAGTTCCTGATGTGAATCCAAGGACCACTGGAGAACTCTTCACAAGGAGCCTGCCGAAGGATATGGGATGGGAGAGGCTCCTCATGAACAAGAAATGTCCCGGATGAGTCCCCAGACTATGTGCCACAATAGTGACCACAAAAACAGACACTCTTTGAGTAAGAAAAAGCAAAAAGAGGTTTATTACAATCTTGTGAGAAAGGGCAACTCCTATATGACAAGGTGTTTGTCAGTAAAAAAGTATAAAGCACAACCTGCAAAACACAAATTATATTGACCTTACTCTTTTCTTCCATTTTTGGGGGGAGTCCGGGCTTACATTCTAAATGCAGAAATCTATCCCAGAAACAAAGAATAAATTAACTTCGAAAGAAATACTTAAATGCAAATTAAGAGTCAGAAGGAGGGAAATGTTCATTTAAGACAATTGAATACCTGCAGTTTTTAAGCTATAACTCAACTTGTCTCAAAGTCTCAAGTCACAAGTAGGGTATAGTTGAAGCCACATTCTTATAAGGAGTCTTCATTTAGTTTCTCCCATTCAATCTGAATGATCATTTAAAGCAATGCATGTTCCCTCTCCCATGTTAGTCCTATAACATGATCAGAATTTTCAATGCAAGATAAAGACAGACTCTTTGCACAAAAGGAAAGATTATTCTAATCTAGAAATGGGGATAATAAATATGTGATCAATAGATATTAAAAGATACAGTGGCACTAATTCCATTTCTAATACTATGTGACCTGGGACATGTTTATTTTTTAGGTCTTCAATTTCCTTGTCTGTAAAATGAATGTGTTGAACAACATAATTTCTAGGATCCCTTCCAGCTCTAAAATTCTCTGATCCTTTCAAACTTTATCTAAATAACAAAGTACAGTTTAGCTTCAATGTGCCTTCCAAGCAGCTTCATAGACAATTATCTGCTCCTTAGTTAGGGGCAAACCCCTCTCCCTAGAGCCAGGAAGACCCAAGTTCAAATTAAATTTCAGAGCGGCCTCTTAAACCTTTGTTTGTCTTAATTTCTTCAACAGGAAAATGATAATAGCATCTACTCTACGGGTTTGTTGTGAAGATCAAATGCGATAATATATGTAAAAAGCATATGGCACAGTATGTAGGCATAGATATAGATACTTCTTTCCTTTCCTTTCCTTTCCCTTTCTCCCTTCCTTCCTGGTTTTACTTTGCTTTTTCTTCCACAGCTGTAGAAAATCAATCAAGTTGATAGAGTACCATCCATAATCCAAACATACACCCTGTATCTTCCTTGACTCTCTTAAAGTATTACAACATCATTTACTATTTCTGAATCTGAGCAGTTTTTAATCTTGCTTAACAAATCTAAAGTCAAATGAAGTCAATCCCGTCATTTATTCCCAAATATACTGCACCTCACTCCATTTCTAAAGCTTACATCACACTCTTTCACCCTCTGAGAGTTTCTTTAAAAATGTCGCTCATGATTATTTTATAATCCAAGTTTCCACAGTGTAATCCGTCAGTGGGCACTCCAGTGGCTTAGCCATTCAATTTTACTGCAATGACAATCCTTTAAGTAGCTCAAGCTCTCTCTCTCCATGGGCTCCTCTCTCCATTGGCTTCTCATCCTAGAAACAAGGGATCAATGATGCTCTCTAGTACAGAAGCACTTTTAACCTTTTCCTCTGCCTATGGTCTTATTTTTCTTCCTTTACCTTTTTGGCCACTTATCTCTTACCCTCATGTCTTTTAAACCGTTTCTTGGAATCATGTTGAAACAGGACCCCAGAGGTCACTTAATATCTTGATCTTTTCATGTTCTTGATTTTTGACCTACCTCTACTTCACCCCACTGGGAATCAGGGAAACTCAGAAATGGAAAAGACCTCAGAGATCAGCTAGTCCTGACTCTTCAAATCAGATGCCCACCTCCAACAAGCTTATCTTCTGCTTGAGCAGCCTTGGGGGAAGAGCCCATAACACCTCCTAAGGTTGCCCATTCCAGCTTTGGACACCTCTAATTGTTAAGAAGGGCTGTTTTGGACCTAAATATGATTCTTTGTACTATCCACTCATTTTTCTTAATTTTAACCTCTGAAGCTAAGCAAAACAAAAATAAAACATCTAC
Organism: Myrmecobius fasciatus; assembly: GCA_023553655.1. Classification (NCBI taxonomy): domain Eukaryota; kingdom Metazoa; phylum Chordata; class Mammalia; order Dasyuromorphia; family Myrmecobiidae; genus Myrmecobius; species Myrmecobius fasciatus. The sequence continues at coordinate 4,522 of JAJPUD010026379.1, forward strand.
CAAAAGCAAACCTTAAAAACTAAAAATCTGTCTGCTAACATTTCTTAATTTCTTCCCTAGGCTCAAAAGTTGCAGTTCTTTTCTCAGATTCTTACACTGAGTTTAGTTTCTAGCCCCATTAACCTTTCCTTCTCTTCTTTGAACATAATCCATCTCATCAATGCTCCTCCTAAAACCATAATACACATGGGCAGTTAAGTGACACAATGGATAGAGTACCAGACCTGGAGTCAGTTGGACCTGAGTTTAAATCTGGCCTCAAACACTTACTGGCTGTGTGACCCTGATTGCTTCAAATGAAAAAAATATAGTATCCAGAATTAAACACAGTACTCAATAAGCAAACACAGAGAAGGCTGAGAACATAGAAATAGTTGCATTTACTTAGCTGTTTAAGGTTTACAAAATAATCTGCTTGTTATCTGATCCTTGTAACAATTCTGTGAGATTGATGCTGTTTAGTATTCCCATTTTACAGATGAGGGAACTGATCCTGAGACAGATTAAATGATTTGCCTGCCATACACAGCTACTAAGAGACTGAGCAGAATTTGAACTCAAGTTTTCCTGTTGTGCTCTCTAGTTCTCTTGTTGTGGATATAGCACTTCTGAATATGCAGGTTACTAATCTGGGAAGAGATTTATAGACGATGTGGACTAGTTCTTCATGCATATTCTTTCTCACTATAACTTCAATATAGCATCACTGAGCTCCTTATTTCTTTTCTTTCTTATGTTATGAAACTCAGCTGAGCAGACAATTAGTAGGAAGCTGACTTGATATAAGAGCCTTTAAAAAGTCATTCTGAAAGAAATTTCACAAAGCAGGATATTGACAGAGATGTAGGTATTCATCCTGCCCCTGAACCTTACTGCCCATTGATTAAGTGCTGTCTACAGCAATACTATACTAGTAATGATCAGCTTCAAAGGAGTCATTCCTTTAGCACAGTTCTCTGTGTGAAAGAAGTCACTGAATCTGAAAAGAAGGAAATTTTAATTGCAGCACGGGATTCAGACATGGGAAATTTCAAGCAGGCTATTGATTGCTTCTATTTATGACACATACTATCAGACTTTGACTTTAATTAGTCCCTTTAGGGATTAAAATAGGAGCAATGAAATAAAGTATATTTGTGTCATTGATTCAAAGAAGACAGACAACAAAGAAGGGTGTCCTATTAGAAAAACCCAGTGTGGTTTGGGATGACTCAGAGAAGAAATTGAAAAAAGATAAACCCTGTTAGACCAAGGATTTTCAATCTAGAGTTTGTTTTGGATGCAGAAAGTTAAGCTTGCAAGGTGTTCTCTAAAAGTGTTAGCTGGATAAAAAACAAAGTGGGTAGATGGATTTTTATGGTAGGAAAATTATTGGCTAAATAGCAGGAATCATTAACTGATATTGAAAGTTGGCAGCTTATTTTGCCTGATCTGAAAAAGAAAGGGATTATCTGCTCTCTGTGATCTTTTGAGCAAATGAGAAGGATGGATGTGAACAAGGTAGCTGCTCTGGAAAAAAGATTCAACTAGTTGAACCAATTCTTCAGTACATTCTATTTTACAGGTAATATTCTAATCATGATTTATACAAAGTCCTTACTTATTTTGAAGTATCTTTGCTAAATGTGCACCAACTAAAAATGGCTGTCAAAGAAAAGATGACAAATGTTGGAGGGGATGTGGGGAAACTGGATTTAAACTATGTTCCCCTTTTTTGTGGTGGGGAGGGGGAGGGGTTGGAAAGGCCCTGAATCTCAAACCCCTCCTGGCCTCTGGGAGGGGCCCCACCCTCCTGTTAATAGGGAAACTCTTAGATGGGATCTCCACCTATTCAATTGGTGATCTTGGTCTAGGGCATAATCACAGCCCTCTATAGAAATTAGCCTTTAATCTCCCCAGTCTCAAGCCCCAGAAGGCTGAATAAAAGGACTCTGAATCCTGAATCTTTGCTAATTCCCTTTTGGAACTGCTCGATGGGAGAGTTGTTTTCTCAGCATAATAAAGCCATTTTTGCCATAAACCTCTTGCCTCATTTATTGGTATTTGTGAATTCTTTCACAAAGCCTTTGGCCAACCAAGGGGTATCTCTCTGTTGTGCCACAGTTCCATGTCTTAGTTTCTCTGAATTATTCTGTTTCAGTTTTCCTTAATTGTTCTGCTTCGTAGCAATCCCCCACCCCCACCCCCGACCATTCAGAGATAATTGGGTTGTAGAGTAATGGCTGCTGGCATTCCAAACAGTCATAAAACCTCCAGATGGCCTATCTCCAATACCTAGACACCCCCCTTATCTTTTGGCTTCAGACTCAGTGGCTCCTAGCTTCTTCCCAAACTTATCAGAATTTATGATGCTTCATTTCCCCAACCTGTCAGAACTGAATTGATAGTCCTTTCCTGGAACTCCAATCCCCCAGTGCCCTCCCCCTCCTCCTGCCTCTTGAGCTCTTTGTTCCCCTGAGCGATGGAGCCCTATAAGAATCCTTGGAGCAAACTCACTAATCACTGGATACTTTGAGATCCAGATGGCTGGCTAATGGCTGCCAGTCTAACTCTGGGTGCTTTGAGACAAGAGTCCCATTCAGTCCCACCATAGCTATGGATTCTAAACTCTCCATTACCATCAATAAAATATTAACTAATCTCCAATCTGTAGTACTGCCTCAGTTTCTCGTGGAGCATTACATCTCAACTCTTGTTTCTCACAACTTGACATTTGGTGGCCTGGTATAGGGATCCTTGATACTCTGGCCAAGGTAAGCCTTCTCTTGTTTATTCTATAGCTGGGACAACCAAATACTCGGGAAGGTTTGCTGTCAGGAGAGCTCCACACTCTAGCAGAATTTCTTGCCTTGGGATGCCTGGACTCAGAATTCCTGTGTTTTTGACAAGAGTCCCCTTAGTCAGGGAACTTCTGTCACCTGTCTCCCTCTCTAGGGATGTCAAAGGAGGACAAGGTGCTATAGAATCCAAGAAACCTGAGACTTGTGGCAAAATGGGACAATCTACTTCTGTCTCCATTCCTAAGGATTCTCCCTTAGGCTGTTTCTTAAACAGAGACAAATTCAGCTTAAAAGATCTCAAAACTAAAAAGCTTGAATTAAAACAGCACTGCAGGATGTTGCTAAAATTTGCTGGAGGGAAATCAAAATTAGATAATAACCTTTTAAATAACTCCCTCCTTCTTGCTCCTCTAGGGACACAGGATCCCTCCTCTGCACTCCGATGCTGTCCTTATCAGGAGGCCTCTGAATCCCTTTAAGAATCACTTCCTTACCAAAGACAGGACCTTATGTCCAACAATATCTCTTTAACTCTATCTCCCTCACCTCCTCAGCCAGATCCTGAGACCACTCAGCCCCCACTCCTCACCCTCTGATACAAGGAGTGGGACCCTTTTCTCTCCTCAGGATACTGATTCTAACCTCTGTCCCCTGAGAGAAGCAGCAGACTCTCAGGGAGGGACATTCAGAGCAGAGGGGCCTTTTTCAATGTCATATCTCTTCCAAACTAAAGAAAAACCTGGCCATTACTCTAAGGACCCCACCCAGTTTATTGGGGGGTCTAAGGCCATTGCCCATTTGATCTCTCCTGGGGTGGTGTTAATATTAACCAATCTGCCCCAGATATATGAAGGAAGCTGCAGAAGCCAGCTTTGGGCCTTCAAACTTCTCTGCCTCAGCTTTTAGAAACAGCTATTGGAGTCTTTTATAATAGGGACCAAACTGCAGCATGCTAGTGTTTGGGACCCTGCTCAGAGGGAGTACAGAGGCCACCCTGACCTTTGGTGCACAATAAGTTTTCTGCCACGTTGCAGAAATGCCCTTGTTGAGCAAGGAGCATTGATGCACTGCATGAGAATGGCTTGAGCCTGAGGATCACAGCTAGTTGCTTGTGATCAGGGATGCCTTGACAGGGCCTCTCACCTGTGAGCAGGTTGCTGACATGGCTGGGTCGGCTCTCCTCCCATTGGCAGATACCATGCATGTGCAATGCCCATGAGCTACTTCTCTGAATGGTAATTGGGGATTGCCTACTGTTCACGCACTGATCACGCTTGCAAAACTGTATATCAGCAAGGCTGTGTGGCATAATAAACGGGAGCTCTTTTCACATCCTATGAGTTCCCCTGCCTCATTCATCTCACCTCTGAGATCAAAGGGCTCACAGTAGGGGAGCTCTTAAAAGGTGGCCACAACAACTGGCGCCAGAGGAACAGGCACAGGGACCTGGATCAGTACCAGAACAACCACTTCACAGTCAAGCACTGCTACGTGGTCAAGACAACCTCTAAGAGGACTCCAGAGGGAGAGCCGGCCGAACTGCACTGTTTTCAGACCAGGCAGAGTGTGGCAGAGAACGGTTAAGTAACCTAATGGGGCAGAAAGTGGGCACCCTCCTCCCTTCAGACAGGGAATCATATGTCAGGACTGCATATAAAAGTATCAAAGAGCAGGGGTGCACAGTCCAATTAGGAGACATTAGGGAATTCTTAGACATTGCTTACAAAGTTTCTCCATGGTTACCTGAGGAAGGTTATTATAATTGTGAGAGATGGATTGTTTTCAGTGAACAGCTCACTGCTTATGGTAAATAATGCCCAGGAGAAATACAAAAAAGCCAATTTAAACAAAGTCTGAAATCAGAACCAGAAAAAAGATATCAGGAAATTTACAGTTGGAGCACAGATAGGAACGTCTCTTAGCAAAACTATAATGAATGGTCTCCCCCTCCTATTTCACCCTTGGCCCCGCTTTATTCTTGTGTCTATTCGGACCTACAGCCTTTCAAAGGTTCTTCTAATGTAAAGCCTAAGAATGAAATCTGGATGACAGAATTTTTAGAACAAACTTGGTTGACTGCTGCTCAGGTTGCTCCAGAAGCAAACATGAACTTATACTTTTAGCAACTGAGGTGCCAGGAGTAGCAGGCAGTAAGGAGACTTTGATGTCCGCTGAACCGGTAAACTGGCAAAAAGATGGAAAGACAAGAACTATTTTTCCCTTAATAATAGATGGCTTATATATTAACTTATGGGGTAGAGATATTTTATACCAATTAGGGATGAAAATCACCACAGAATTTTAAGAAGGGTCATTGCTGTTGCGGCTTCCACTGCTCCAAAAATGACTTGGACTACTGACACACCGGTATGGGTGGAGCAATGGCTCCGGACCAAAGGGAAAAAAAAACAAAAACAAAAACAAAAACAAAACAGCCACTTTACATCAATTAGTACAAGAACAATTAGAGTTAGGACAGAATTGAAAAAACAAATAGCCCATGGAACTCCCCTATTCATCAAAAAACAAAAAGAGGAAAAAGGAAGTAGGGTTATTCAGAAAGATATAGATAAAGCAATGTACATAATAAATTACAAAAAAATTGATTGAAATGATTTGTCCAGCTATGAAATACTCTTTGGTGAACATAGACAGAGAATCACTCAAAAACAACACCTTGTCTTCATTAAGAAGGCCCCTACGAATGAGACCATGGTCATGAAAAAGGGACCTGAAGGATGGGAGGGACTCTTTAGGGTTCTAATATGGGGGCCAGGATATGCTTGTATCTCCACAGGAGCAAACTTTCAGCATTGGATGCCCACCAGACATTTCAGAATTGTCCATAAAGCAGCAGAAGAAAAGAAGGAAGAAGAATCAGCCATCCAAAAGAAGTAGATGTGCCTCCAAGACCATTAACAAAATGCTTTCTCTTCATATATGGATTTGTGTTACATACAATCAGAATTGGCAACAGAGGCCAAAAGGTGGGCTATTATAATGGACCCACTATGGCCTAGCACTGTCTCATGGGGAATTGGGATATCATGTGACACACATGCTGGGCACCCAGGGGACACCCTGTCATAGCGACACCCTCATCTGCGCGGGAGGGTTGCAGTGGTATGTCTACATAAAGGGATCACCAGGTTGGCCCCTTATAAAGCACAAGCCTTCATGGGACACACTCTTGTCACTCAAGAATTGGGCCAGCAGTTTGGCACATGGAAAAACATCTTGGGTCCTGCCTCTTGGACAAATGGCACGAGAATGGCATACCAGTTCTATATTAAAAGCTGTCTGGGAGGGAAATATGCTTTCGTGTGGGTAGATTCTGTAATTGTACCAAAGAAACATTAGATTTTTACAATGTTACTTGTTGGAATTGTACTGTTAGTGATTGCTTGGACACTGAAAATTGAAAATCAGACTGTATTTGTTATTACTCATGTATCAGTGTTTCTTGTAAAAAGGGAGAAATGGTATCATACTAACACTGATCCTATGTTCAATATCATAATAGAAAAGAAGGAAACAGACCTTAGTCCCATTAAAAAAAAGAGATGTATCAGCTGTTATATTAGGTATCACTATGTTGGTTTCACTTATAGTTTTATCAGACTCTCTTGCAATGTCCATATCTAATGTGCAAAACAAGATAGATATAGAGAGGAACTAGCTAGGTTTTGCCCAACAAGCCAAGACAGATGAACAATTGTATAAGATGATAAAAGATTTAAGGGAAGTATCATTGGAAATAGGAGCAAAAGTAGAGTTATTGAAACTCCAGGCTCAATTACAATGTGACTAGAGATATACAAAGGTTTATGTAACCCCTTTGCTGTATAACCATACAGGATAAGATTATGACTGGGACAGTATCGAGTCATTTGAATGGTTTATTTCTCTTTTTTGCTTTTTTTCTGAGGCAATTGAGGTTAAGTGACTTGCCCAGGGTCACACAGCTAGGGAATGTTAAGTGTCTGAAACCAGATTTGAACTCAGGACTTCCTGACTTCAGGGCTGGTGCTCTATCCACTGCGCCACCTAGCTGCCCCAATGGTTTGTTTCTCAATAACACAATTGAAAATGACATAGAAAGTTTATATAAACTAGCATCTGACAGAGTTTTTCATGAAAATTTGAATCCAGATAAAATTGTTGAAAAAAAAATCAAACATTGGTTCGATAATATCTCTTCATGGCAGTTAAAATTAGAATCATGGATTTTTCCTGTGTGTTGTGATGTTGCTATTGCTTTGTTGTTACCCTGTAATATTAGGATGTTTTTATAGATCTTTCTCCACCATCTTTTCAGAGGTTGCAGCTCAAGAAACTTTTTATTTAAAAAGATAAAAAGGGGGAATTGCTGGGGTATGGGACCCTGCTGAGAGGGAGTACCGAGGCCACCTTGACCTGTGGTGCACAATAAGTTTTCTGCCACGTTGCAGAAATGCCCTTGTTGAGCAAACAGCACTGGTGCATGGCATTGGAATGGGTTGAGCCTGAGGATCACACCTAGTTGCTGGTGAGCAGGGATGCCTTGACAGGGCCTCTCCCCTGTGAGCGGGTTGCTGATGTGGCTGGGTTGGCTCCCCTCCCATTGGCAGATGCCATGCATACACAATGCCCAAGAGCTGCTTCTCTGAATGGTGACTGGGGATTGCCTACTGTTCACACACTGATCACACTTGCAAAACTATATCAACAAGGCTGTGCGGCATAATAAACGAGAGCTCTTTTCACACCCTATGAGTTCCCCTGCCTCTGAGATCAAAGGGCTCACAGAAGGTGAGCTCTTAAAAGATGGCCGAAACAGCAGCAGAGGAAAAAGACAGAAGAGCTAAAGTGAGAAATGGACAACAGTCCCAAACCTTGGCTACTGACATTTCCAGGAAACCTAAGGATTTGTGCTTCAGATGTCATGGACAGGTCCTTGCCCTGAGTGCAACCAGAAGGGATACTGGGAGAAGAGACTACCTACAGGGGCCAAGCGGCGCCCCCAGTGCTTCCCTTCCAACAGGAGTTTGGGGCTTGGTCAAGCTCCCCCTCACTCCACCATGACAGCAGAACCCTGGCTATCCTCGGAAGTGGCCGGTAAGACCACTGAATTTCTTTTTTCTACAGGGGCTTCTCTTTCTGTCTTGCTTCAACACTCTGGTCTCACTTGCCCCTCCCCCTATATAATGGGGATTGAAGGGAAACTTAAGAACTTTTTGAGACTTTCCCTTGCCTTGCCATTCCTCTTGAGAATCAGATGGTGAATGGTTTACAGATGGGTCAAGTTTTCTTGAAAATGGGGAAAGGCAGGTTATTCTGTGGTGACCCTCCATAGCACCCTGGAAGCTAAGCCACTGCCCCCTGGGACTTCTACCCATAAAGCTGAACTCAATGCCCCTACGAGCTTTGGAACTGGGGAAGGAAATGAGAGTGAACATCTATACTGACTCCAAATATGCTTTTTATATTTTGCCTGCTCTTGGAGCTATATGGAAAGAAAGGGGCTACATACTCTCTCCTTCTGGCTGGTTTCAAACACCCTCAAGCCATCTTTTAATCCCAGAGACAAGTCAGTGGAAATTTATTTTTGGTCTTAACTCAGGCTACACACCTGGGAAGAAATGCTCTTCAATGCCTTGTGAAATGCATTTTTACTGGTCACAAGCTGGGAGAAACGATCAGGCAGGCCTGCCAGGCCTGCCCAGTTTGTGCCCAAGTAAATCCTGAAGGAGTTATTAAACCTCCCCCTCTCCTGAAGCCTGTTCAGAGAAGGGACACATACCCAGGGGAAGATTGGCAAATAGATTACACATATGCCCCCCCCCAATAGAAGTTTCAAGTTGCTTTGGGTCCTCATTGGTACCTTTTCTAATTGGGTGGAAGCTTTTTCCTGCAGGACTGAGAAAGCTCAGGAAGTATCAAGGTGCTTGCTAAAAGAGATCATACCTCGCTCTGGCCTGCCTAGTTCCTTGCAGAGAGACAATGGTCTGGCCTTCACTTCTCAGGTAACCCAAAATGTGGCCAAAGCACTCAAAATCACCTACCACCTCTACTCTACCTGGTGTCCTCAGGCTTTTGGGAAGGTGGAGAAAATGAATCACACCCTCAAGTACTTCCTTACTAAACTGTGCCTGGAGACTCCAGAGGATTGGGTCAAGAATTTCCCATTAGGACTTCTTGGAGCCCAAATTGCACCTTGGGAGAACATTAAGCTGAGCTTTGAACTTTTGTAGAGGAGGCCCTTCTTAACCACTGACATTTTTGTAGATTCAGAACAGCATCTGGTCACTCAGTTTGCCGCACAGCTTGGTGCAGTCCAGAAAGCCCTTTCTGATTACACAAATGAGCATCTTCCTAAACCTGCAGATGCTCGCTCATACTCAGACTGCCTCCCCTGTAAATCCAGGTATACTTGCTAGTCAAACTGGAAGGGTTCCCCAGCTTGACTCATATTTTAAAGATTAAAAATGCTGCTTCTATTAGCTTTCCTTCAGATATTTCTTCCTGTGAACACTCTGGAGAAAGAAGGGTGAAATTGTCTGTGTCCTTTCTCTCACTCTCACTCTTCTTTCTAACTTTTTCTCACTCCAAGGATGAGAACTTTGCTCCTAGCATTTTTTCTCCTGCTTTTCTTGATGTCATTTTGTGGTCCCTGCCAATAGTTAACTCCTTCTTGGTCTTTCAGCTAGGGAGCTCAGTGGGCAGTGAGGGCATTCAGGATTGTTGGGTAGACCATCAGCATCCTCAAGGCAGCCCACAGATGGGACCCGATGCATTATTTGCAAAGGTCCCATTCCCAAATGTCACCTTTTCCACCCTGGACGCCATCCACTTTTAATCTGCTTGTGAAATTTTTTTCCTCCAGGCTCCAAGTTAGGAACTTCCAAAGATCATGGGACAACTGGCTTGGACACACCATATCCCCTGGATGTTGCTGCCACCTTCAGATCTGGCATTTTCCCATCTGGCCTGAACCCCCATTGACATAAGGACAACTCTACAACCCTTGTCAGCTTGAAGCAGTTACAGATGAGACCTTCTTCCCTTTGTCCCAAATGAATTTGGGGTGAATAGATGGAGATCCTATCTAAGAATTTCCCTATGAACAGGAGGGTGGGGCCTCTCCCAGAGGCCAGAAGGGGTTTGAGATTCAGGGTCTTTCCAACCCCCTCCCCGCCATGATCAAGGGGGACACAGTTTACATCAGTGTTAATATTAAGAGATTGCAGCTCTCTGTACCAGTGTACTTCCCATTCACATCATTTGGCCAATCTTTAATGTACATTTTAGCAAAGGCTATTTTCTGAGGTGGCATAGTAAGAATAACTGATTCCAGACATTATCCCTAAAAACTGGGAAGATACACACAGAATTCAGGGGAAAAATGAACTTAAACACAAAATATAATGATAACGTGGCAAATATGTAGAGAATACAAAGGGATACTTCACTATTCTTGATTATTAGAAATCCTTTTCTCCCATTATACTCTCAGAAAGTTTGCTTTGGATTAAGATAAGGGGACAGGGGAATTATGGACTGGTTTATTGACTGGACTGAATTATCATTTCTCAAAAATGAGCTAATGATTGTCACCCATGAAAGAGACTCCTTACATATTAGTAATGAGGCCCTAGGTAACTAGATAGAGTTGGCAGAGAAGGCCTGAAGTACTGATAAGATTATAATACTTCCTGAGAAGAGCAGAGAAAGGCACTGATAGGATCTACTCAAATCAGCTCAGCCTTACAGTCCATTTCTGTGGACGTCTTGGGAAACTCTACCTTACTGTATCCAATCAGAAAGACAAATTATGCTGTCAGAGCCTGAGGTTAAATTTCTCCTCTAAATTTGTTCATGGTCTATGCCTTTTTTGCTGAATCCCTTTTGGGTTAACCTACCATGGTGTTTTGCCTCATGGTATCTTTCCTCTCATCCCTTTCCTTATACCTCATGGTATCTTTTCTCCTTATTATAGCGAACTAACTCTTTTAGTGTGCTAAACACCTCTATGGATTTAGCCTGCCAGTCAATATCATATTCCCTTTCTCCCGGTTAATTGTGAGTTCCACTGGGCAACTTGTCTTTTCTATTGTTAATTGTTTAAAAAAACAAAACAAAACCAAAACCCCTTTCCTTCCTAACTATATATTCTCCCAAATCTATTTCATATTTACCATTCCTGGTGTCTTATTTTACCTCTTTGTCTGTAGCCTCTTCTCATAAATAAAGGTACTTTTCACAAAGAGAAAGCCCTTGTGAATTTGTTACATGAATTTGTTACGTGACCAAACTCCATCATTTGGGTCCCAATCTCATCATTTGGTATGAGACCTCAATGTCATCATTAATATGGACCAAATAGAAATCAGTGACTTCCCAAGACAACAAAAAATATTAAAACAAAATCAATAGACTAAGACAAAGCAACCATAAAAATAAACATAATAATTTCAGAGGTTGAAGACTAAGTGGATGGATTAACAATGGACTCCCACTTCACATCATTCTATGTAAACAGGACATTGTGAGAGAACTGACCTGATTATGATTTGATAATAGAAATAGAAATTGCTTGTTTTAGCAATTCCTGAGAATAAGCTGGTTTAGGGTTTATATCAATTTTAGATGAGGTTTGTGAGAGCAGTGATAGTATTTATCTCAGCTTTCTATCTTTCTCTACTGCCTGGATGGACTGAGAGTGGAAAGGTCCATTTATTCCTATGCTTTAAAAAAAAAAAGAAAAACAGAAATAGGTTATAAAATTGACTTTATAAATAGCAAAAACAGTTAAAATCCAGTGATTATATCAATAGATATATAAAAGGTTTTCAACCCAGCCTTACTAGTAGCTTATATGAGAAAACCCATTTTAAGAGCTGTGCAAACCTCAAAGCACATTATAAATGCTAGCCATTAATATACACTCTACCAGGCCAGAGTATGCAATCTTTTTGATATGCTGCAGTAGCCTAATTGATTAATAAATGCTTGTTGATTGCTTGACCAGAGATTATATTTTAACTAGAAATTTTTAGGCAAGGAACACGTCCATGAAAAACAACAGATATAAGATATTTCCAGATACTGATTCTAACTTTAAAACTGTTGACACAAAAAAGAAAAATCCAGACTAAAATGGAAGAAACTTTATCAGGCAGTGTTCATCAGTAGGATATAAACTCTTTTTCCTCCAGATGGTCAAATACTTTAACACTCTCCAAAAAAAAGTCCACAAATTCTCAATCATACCAGAAAGCTGT
>JAJPUD010026380.1:0-16564 GCA_023553655.1 Myrmecobius fasciatus
TATAAGTTTATAAAATCTGTCAGTGAGCCAGTCAACTTTGAAGTCTTGAGACCCAGGTCTATTCCACTGTGGGACTGAATTAAATATCACAAGCATAATAATAAAAATATATTTCATTTTGCAAAATGAAATATAATTCTTCCCAATCTACAGAGTTCATGTAGATAGGAGGATCGTGATATTTCAATTGGCATCTATTTAAAATTTTGTAACTTTACAAATTAAAGTACCAAGATAAGAAATATTTATGCTGTCAGATACACTGACATTAAAATATTCAGATTTACTAGAAAAACACATATAAAAGTGAGACTGGTAAAATTCCATTATAATAAACTTCAAACTGGCATCCATTTTGTCAATTTATTAGTCTACTAAAAGTTGAAACAGCAGGGAACACAATTCACGAATCTCCAAATTCCATGCTGACTTTTTGTAAGAATTTCACTAATGGTATTGCTTATAATGAAATCCCATATTGTATGTACACATTAACATCATAGGAAAATTATCTATTTTCTTGATCTATGATAAAAAGTATCTTTTAAAAAGCATTCTCTTTGGATGGATGGACTCTCTTTTCATAAAAGAAAATGTTTGTGATAAGATAAAAAGGTTCCAAATTGTTCGATGTGATAATAGTAATACACAAAATGAAATGAAATGGCCAAAAATGTAGACCATTTTTTTTAAAGCTACACTGGGAAAAAAGAGGGATCAAAGGGAGAAGAACAGTGCTTAGAGAGGATAGAAAGATTACTAACAACAGAGAGATGACCAAAGCTACTTAATTTTATTTTCCTTCTGGTTGTTTTTTCCTGCAAAAAAGAATATATTTGAAATGAGAAGACAAAAAAAGTATAAGGGAGTAGATACACAAGTAATAAGATAGAGAGTACCTAAATGTTCTTTTGAATTCAAGTAACTAGGTCCATGATAAAAGAGCTAACAAATGTGACTACTGAGCTATTGTAAATGATATCTAACAGAGTAGAAAATGAGATTACTATAGGTCTAAAGAAAAGCAAATTTTCAAGAAAGTAAAAAAAAAAAAAAAAGTCTGCAAACTATAGAACAGTAAGAATAATATATAGCTCTAGAAAATACTAAAGTTAATCATTAAAGAGATTATGAAAATCTTTAAAAGGAAGCATTGTTTATTAAAAAAGAAAAAAAAAGTGAATCAAGGGCAAATGTTTTGCATACATTTTCCGACCACTTCATTTTAGAAATCTAATGAGTTTGTGTGTGTATGTGTGTGTGTGTTTATATTTATTACAACAGCTCTTTCCTTTTTTCCTCCTTTCTTCCAATTTATTTTTTTCCTATTTTTCAGTTGGAAAGAAGGGAGAGGAAAGGATAAGGTTGAGATTGTTTAAAAAAAAAATTGGGGCAGCTAGGTAGCACAGTGGATAGCACAGCAGCCCTTTAGTCAGGAGGACCTGAGTTCAAATCTGACCTCAGACACTTAATACTTCTTAGCTGTGCCACCCTGAGCAAATCACTTAACCCCAATTGCCTCAGCAAAACAAAATTGTAGTATAGAAAACAGGCTAAAAAGAAAAACAAACAGGACTGCTTTGAAACTTACAAGTTGAATTTATTATATTTTTAACAAGAGAAGCAGCAGTCATACTACATAGTTTGCCTTGATGCCAGAAGAACCAGGGTCAAGCCCCATCTCTGACATATATATACCACATGACTCTAGACAAATCACTTCACTCACCAGTTCTAAAGGCAAGATGCCAAACTGAATTAGTAAAAGGGATTTCCTCCCCTAGAAAAAAAGCAAACTACATGTAATAGAGATTCTCTATTTCATAGGTACTTTTATTCCTTTCTACTTTGTCTTTGGAAATATGCTTTTCATTTGGTCTTTATCAAGTCTAGAAGAAAAAAAATGAAAAAAAAATTTAAAGAGAACAGGTCATGCCACATAATTTCATTTTCTTTTTTGACAGCATTATTAAACTGAGGTAAATGTAAATTTGTTTGCCCAAATTTTACCAGAGCATTTAACAAAGTGTTTCATACTCTGTCTTTTTCAATTATAGCTTTTTATTTTCACAATATATACATGGATAATTTTCGACATTCACTCCTACAAAATCCTGTGTTCTAATTTTTCCCCTCCCTTCCCCCACTCTCTTCCCCAGTCGGCAAGTGATCCAATATATGTTAAACATGTGCAATTCTTCTACACATATTTCCACAATTACCATGCTGCACAAGAAAAATCAGATCAAAAAGGAAAAAAAATGAGAAAGAAAATAAAATGCAAGCAAACAACACCAAAAAGAGTGAAAATACTATGTTGTAGTCCACATTCAGTTCCCAGTTATTTCTCTGGGTGCACCATATTGTTCTTGAAAAAAAAAAAAAAAAAAGATGAGAGATATCGATCAGTCAACAATAAAATCAGATGGATTCAAAATTGACTGAATGACCAAACTCAAGAGTATTCATGAAAGTATCAATATCAGCATGACAGAAGGCTTCCAAGTGGAATACCTTTGGTAATCTAGGCTTGACCTTTCGCTATTTAGCAACATTATATTCATTAAAATTCATCTAGACCTGAAGGAGAAACTTAAAAAGCCAGTCAACGAACCATGAGAACAATAGCAGAGGCTATGCTGTCATAGTGCAATTCAAAGTATTTGTCAACTACAAGCTCCATCAAAATAAGAGATCTTACAGATGATATATTTTTACAAAGTAGGTTCAGAGGAAGCCTGCCCTTTATCTGTTTTTAGGTAGATAAAACCAAGTTCTGAAAAACTGCCTCCTTAAAATAAATTTCCCCTAAAGTCATTTCTCCAGTAGATGTCAGCAAGGGAAGAAGTTAAATTCTGGAAAGGAAATAGGTTTAGCAGACTGGATTTACCATCCAAAAAAAAATGAAGATCTTGTCAACAGGTCTGATCGCTTCTTGACAAATAGAAGAAATGGAAATACTGCCAGATTTTGTACTCTTGGGCCCAAAGGTCACTAGAGATGGCAATTATAGCCATAAAATTGAAAGATGTTTTCTCCAGAATTGCACATGTTTAATTTATATTGGATTATGTGTTGTCTAAGAAAGGAGGAAGGGAGGGAGGGAGGGAGAAAAATATGGAACACAAGGTTTTGCAAAGATGAATGCTAAAAATTCTTTTTGCAAGTATTTTGGAAAATAATAAGCTATTACAGAAAAAAATATTAAAACATGTCTTCTCCTTAGAAGGAAAGTTATGACAAATATGGAAAATATACTAAAAAGCAGAGACATCACCTTGCCAACAAAATTCTGTATAGTCAAAGCAATAGTTTAATAATAAATAAATAATTAGTAATGTATGGCTGTGAGAATGGGACTATAAGAAAAGTAGATCAATACAGAATCAATACTTTTTAACTGCAGTGCTAGAAAAAACTTCTGAGAGTCTCTTGTACAATAAGGAGATCAAGTCAGACAATACTTAATGGAATGAATTCAGATTACTCACTGGAAGGACAGATACTGAAGCTGGGACTACTAAATATTTGTTGTAAGGCCTCATTGATTACCCTTCTTGAAGTTTCTGGTTAGGGTCTATCAATGTAACAAAGTGACAGTGATACTAGAATTAATTTATACTTTTAATGCTATGACAATCAGATGCTAAAAACTTGATAAAATAACAAAATCCATTTGGAAAAATGAATAGGAAATAATGAAAAGGAGTTAAGGATTAAAGTGGACAAGCAGTTCCAGACATCAAAATAAACAATTTATCTATTAGACAATAGCTACTTGTAAGTGTGTCAGATATACACAAACACATATATACACACACATACACACACAGACAAATTTGATAAAATAGAAAACAAGTTGTCATCAGTCTGGCAGAAGTTAGGTTTAAACTAACATTTTATATCAGAACCAGAAGAGAAGCAGATCATATACCTTTCATAAGTATATGTAGGTATACCTATATAGGTAGGAAATGTTTTCTTAACCAAATGAAAGATAGAGACAATAACGAAAGATAAAATAGTTAACTGTTTACTGGAAACTAAAAAGAAATTGTGGAGAAATCTTACTGTATTGTTTGAATTTAGTCCATCAAGGCTGAGAAATTAGATGTTTGTTGCTTAAGAGAATAGATTCACTTAATGCTTAACTGAGGATAACCTATATTAAACCCAGTCAGCTCTGAAAATTGATCAATCAGTTACTATTTGTTACTTTGTTTTTGACATAATGTGTAATTGTAGACACTCAAGGTAAATGGGTAATCCTTTTTCAACTCTCCCCTCTGCTACATGACATAAACTTTTTTAGGAAGTTTAGGAAAGTCTTGTTCTAAGCTAAGAGTGCCAATTATCCTACATTTCCTCCAATGGGGACTATTACAATTAACTATTATTTTTGAAAATTTACAAGTGAGGAGAAACTTCAGGTCCATGTGATTTACATTTCCCTTATTAGTGATTTGGAGATTCATAAATTTGTAGATACAGAACAATTCCTATTTTGAAAACTGCTCATATCCTTTAACAATTTATCAATGGCTGGGGAGGATTCTGGGAAGATGGAGTAGGTTGTTCAATTTCAAGCTCTCCATATTTCCCCCACAAATGTTCACCTCAGGGTGAGCATAAACTGGTAAAAAATCAAGACTTAGGGCAAGATTCCACTAAAACCAGAGAAGAAAAGACCCAGGGCTGGGGAGTAACCCCAGTAAAGTGCAAACACCTCCAGGCCACCTCTGCAGAAACATCAAGTAGGGACCTCTCTGGCTAGCTAGGTGTGGCTAGAGCCTCAGCAAGAACCACAGAAACTTTCACCTTCCAGAATTTTTGTCAAGTGGGGGATGAGGAGGGGAAGGAGCTGAGTCCGGGGAAGATTGAGGGAACTTTGTTTGATTGGGAATGCCAGGCCCAGATATGCTATTGAGGCACAGCCCTGGATAAGAAAGAACCAACACCCAGTAAGTGTAGAAGCAACTGAGCAGGGGTACGTGATGACTGCAGGCACTTCGAGGAGGGGTGGAGCTCTCGATTTGGGGTTCCTGATCCAAAGGGAGAGCTAAAGGGAAGCTTGAGACACTATCCCTGCACCCAGTGATTAGAAGTGCTTAAACTAGTATCTCTTATTTAAAAAAAAAATGAATCTGCAAAGAAAAAGAACCCCACCACTGAAACATAGTATGGGAATAGGGGAAGCCCCGGATTCATCTTCAGAGAAAGACACAAGTTTAAAAAAAAAAAAAAGAAAAAAGAAAGAAAGCTTCTCCCCCAAAGAGTAATGTAAAATGGCTCCCTGCCCAGAGAGAATTTATAGAAGAACTCAAAAAAAATTCAAAAGAGAGACACTGAGGGAAAACTAAAAATAAATAAATAAATAGATAGATAGATAGATAGATAAGTGAATAAATAAAATAAATGGATGGATGGTTGAAAACCATCCAAGAAAAACAAGATTATGAAAAAAAAGTTAACCAATAAGAAAAGGAGGTATAGAGTCTCAAAGACAAAAATAATTCTTTGAAAATTGGAATTGGGCAAAGGGAAGCCAATGAAGTTATAAGAGACTAAGAAATAATAAAATATATTATAAAAAATGAGAAAATAGAACAGAATGTGAAACATCTTATAAGAAAAAGGACAGATTTGGAGAAGAGATCAAGAAGACAAAATATAAAAGTAATTGGACTGACAAAAAGTTTTGGCCAAAAAGAGAATCTTAACACAATATTGCAGGAAGTAATTAAAAAAAAAAAAATGTCCCGGAATGATATAGCATGAGTGGAAAGTAGAAATAGAAAAAAATTCACCAATCACCACCTCACTGAAAACACATAGAAATATTATTGCCAAATTTTGAAATGCCCCCCCCCAATTAAAGAGAAAATTTTGCAAGAAAAAAGAAAAAAGCAATTCAAATAGCTTGAACTACTATTAGAATTGCACAAGACTTATCAGCATCTACAATTTAAAAAACGCAGGTCCTGGAAACATATCTACTGACAATCAAAAGAACAAGGCCTACAGCCAAAAATATATCCAGCAAAATTATCTATAATTTTGAATGAAAGGGGGGGGGAATTCAATGAACTTCCAGATTTCCAGGACCTTCTATCAACCAAACCTGAACTTAACAGAATATTTAATATATGAGCCAATTATCAAAGATCAATTTTAAGAAGTTCAACATGGACAAACTGTTTAAACATCAACAAATTGTTTATGATTTTTTTTACAAGGGAAATTTATACTATATGTTTAAGATTCACATCAACAATATGGTAACTCAAAAGAAAGATTGGCAGAGTTAAGATAAAAATAGTGATCATTTTATACTAGAGAGGAAGAATAGATACAGAGGCATGGGGGGCAGGGGGAAGGAGGCGCATAGTTCTGAAAACCTACTCACATTGGGAATGGGTTAAATAGGCAACACTACATACATACAGGAAGGGTACCACAGACTCCAAAATCTAGAAAGTAATAAGGGGGAAGGGATGGGTGAAGGGGGAAGCAAAGGGTATGGGAAGAAGGCAAGGGACAGATGGTGGGGGGAGGTTAAGTAATATCAAAGCAAGTTATGGAGCATAATTTAATTTTAGTCAACAGGGATAGAAAAGACGTGTGTATGTGGCGGGGAACAGTGTGTGTTTCTATGTATATATCTACATATGTATAAATAAATATATCTTTTTTTAACTGTAGCTTGCTTGGGAGTAGGAAGGGGGGGTGAAAAGGGGAAAAAAAGAATAAAAGAAATATTGTGCGCAGCAGAGAACCAAAGAACAATTTACAAAGAAGTAAAGAAAAAAATGGACACTGATGAATATAATTTCTTCTACTTATATACTTTCTTGCTCTGGCAATTTGTTGTTATATATTTTGAATCCTTCTTGATGTTCTGCTGGGCACATGACCATATTTTCTTTTGTTTTGCTTTATTTTGTTTTGTATTCCTTTTCTGTTTTTCCTTTTTTTTTTTTACTATTTTTTAAATTAAAATTTTAAAATTAAAAATAAAATAAATTTTTTAAAAAATTTATCAATGGCTTATATGTATGTGTTTGTGAAAAAGAGAGAGAGAGAGATATCCACAGAGTCATTACTTATCTATCTTGGATACAAAAGCTAATTAGAGAAATTTGATACAAAGACTTTTTTCCCAATTTAACCCTATATTTTCCCTTCTTATCCTAGATATGTTAATTTTGTCCATGCAAAAGCTTTTCAGTTTCCAGTAATCAATTATTATTTTATTTTTATTATTGTCTCTATATTTTGTTTGGTCAAGAAAACATTTCCCTTCCATGGCTATGAAAGGTATATGATCTGCTTCTCTTCTGGTTCTTTACAGTATGATCTTAAATGATAATGTTTTGTATTCAATTAAAATGCATTGTGGAATATGGTATAATATGTTGGTCTAAGCCTAACTTCTGCCAGACTGATAGTAACTTGTTTTCTATTTGTATGTGTGTGCGTGTGTGTGTGTGTGTGTGTGTCTGACCCACTCACAAATACCCATTCTCTAATAGATAAACTGTTTACTTTGATGTCTGGAACTGCTAGTTCACCCTAATCCCTAATCTTCTTAAGGAGCACATTATAACTGAATTTAAATATGCTATTTGTATGCTTTGGGAAGGTAATCAACCTATATTTTAAAGTTATTTGGAACAGGATTTCCCTTTTTATTACTGCTCCTTTTTTTGTTATTATTGTATAAAAAAGTTGATTTATGACGATTCATTTTTGTAGACTTTATTTAAAGTCTACAACTTTATTGAAAATAGTCACAGTTAGTATCTTTCTTTATTCCCTAAGATTTTCCAAGTAAACCATCATATCATCAGCAAGCAGGGATAGTTTTATCTCTTCTTTATCTATCTCTGTACCTTTCTTTCTCAAGTCTTAATATGGTATTTATACTATATACATTTATACTTTAAGGATGATTCAACATGGGGTGAAGGGGTGTGTGTGTTTGTGTGTGTGTGTGTGTGTGTGTGTGTGTGTGTGTGAATCAATATAAACCAAAAAATTTACAATTTAATTATTTCTAAAACTATATCAAGTAATAGTGAGGAGAATGAGCATACTTGTTTTACTTCTGAATTTATCAGAAAAGGTTTCAGTGTATTACCATTACATATGGTGCTTGCTTTTGGCTTTAAATGGATGCCTTTTATATTTAAAAAAAGATCATTCTATGCATATACTTTGTGATATTTTTAGAATGAATGTGTTGTATTTTGTCAAAGATTTTTTCTGCAGCTAGGAAGTGAGCATTAAATTGTAAATTTTTTGGTTTATATTGATTCACACACACACACACACACACACAAACACACACACCCCTTCACCCCATGTTGAATCATCCTTAAAGTCCTAGTATAAATACCATATGATTTCTTGAATAAATTACTGTAATCTGTTTGATTTAAAATCTGTTTAAAATTTGTGAGTCAATGTTCATTAATAACATTGGCTTGTAATTTTCTTTCTGTGTTTTATTCTACCCTAGGCATCAGTACTATATTTGAATCATAAAATGATACTGGTAGAGTATTTTCTTAATTTTTAAGATTAATCCTATGAAGTACATATACTAACTATTCTTTAAAAGTTTGATAGTGTTCTCCACTATCCACAAAAGTTGATAGTGAATCCATCAAGCCACAATTTTCTTCCAGCTTTGCTAGCTTCTTTGCAGCTAATTATTTTTGAAGGTATTATTCTATTTAACTGGTGTTCACATTTTATTAAGCAAATATATGCAAAATATGTTCTGGTTACTCTTTTTTTTTCTAGTTTTGTCGTGATTTCACCTTGCTCATTTGCTATTTTATTGATTTGATTTTCTGCTTCTTTTTAATCAGATTTGCTAAGGATTTATCAATTTTAAAGGTCTCTTTAAAGAACCGGATTTTACTTTGCTTGCATGATATTTTGTTTCCAATTTATCTATATTATCTCTAATTTTTCTTATCTTTTTCTGCACTTATTTTAGGCCTTCTAATTTTTCTAAATGAACTTTTAGCTCATTAATTGTAAAGTAAATAGAACAATGCATGGCACATAATAAATTTTAATTTTCATTATTATTTTTGTTGCAGTGTTGTCCACAAAGGACATATTGACCATTTCTGCCTTTTACATATGTGTGCAATATCAATATAGTCATTTTTTATAAAAGTTATAGGTGGTGCTGAAAAACACCAATAATATTTTTTTGTTGTATCTAAAGAATACTGTAAGTCTTTTAACTCTATTTTCTTCAGTAATTTGTTCAGTACATATTTTCCTCTTTATTTATCTTTATGTTAAGTTTATCCAAAACTGAAAGAGGAATACTGAATTCTTCTGTCACTATTATATTATGATATCTGTTTATCTGAATTTAAATATTTCCTTTTTCATCTGAATGTTAAAAATTATCCTAACACATAAAGCAAATAAAACTTCACAATGAGAAGAGATAAAACAGGGAGAATAAATTATTTTTAAAGATATTATAGACAATGAAACTATATTAATAGGATAAGATCATAGATATAAAGTTGGAAAAGACTTTAGAAACCATTTAATTTAACCTCATTTTATAGACTTCAAAGATTGTGTTGAGCCTTCTATTTATTTCTAGAAACTTCTGATCTAATCTTTTTTTTTCTATCACCTTCAATAAAAGTCCTTTTTGCTAACATTTGGTGGTTCTTCTTGTCCTGGTACCCCTACAAGTCTAACCCCAAAATTCTAAAGGTAGCAAAGAGCTGATAAAAGGAAAAAGGGATTCAACTTTCTTTGTTTAGCTCCAAGGGGTTGAAAAAGGAGGTAGAATTACAAAAAAGAATATCTAAGTTTGATATAAAAAAAACTTCCAAATAATTAAAGCTATCCAAAAATTGCTATTCCAAAAGGAATAGGTTGCCTCCTCCTAACTGATGATTGTCAAATTAAGATTAGATCACCACCTGTCATTACCTCTCAAATTATCTCTCAAATCTTTGATATCAATATTTTCAGTTCTTTTTCCCAAGGCTAGAAATTTTCTTCATATTACCACAGTTTATTAACAATAATAGCAGCTGCTTCTATAGTTTAACAGTTGAATGTAAACAAATTACATTTACTGTGCTGGAATTAAAGTCCAAGGACTTGGATTAAAATGTTGTCTCTGCCAAATATGTGATACACAGATAAGTCATTTAACCCTTCCAGGCCTGTTTTCTCATATATGAAATAAGAGTATTGAACTGGACAGCTTTTGACATACATCTTAGATAATCCTCATGACAGCCCAGGTATTCCTATCCTCTTTTAGAAAAGAGGAAACTGAGACAGAAAAAGATAATGTAATTTGTTTACATTTAACTGTTAAGTATCAGAGGTAGGATATGAATTCACATCTTTCCTGTATTCTTTATAATATACAAGAGGAAACAGGACTAAAAACCAATTAAGAATAAACAAATGCACTAAAATTTAAACAATGATATTATCCCCCCAAAAAATAATAATAAAAATAATGCTTCTTTGACGCAGATCTATGACTAAAAAAAAACAAAACACACACACAAAAAAAAACTATTTCTAACATGTGCATAGATTTTTCATCAAATTAGGACTCCTAATTTTTTCATTATTTTGCAAGGTTCTTTCTTGAGCAAACTTCAATTCATGCCAAACTACAAGAAACTGACTTGCACAAGATGCAAAGGAGTTAATGACAAAGCCTAAGTTAGAACTAGTGACCAGTGTGGCTCACTCTCATCTTAAAATTAGTCCAATTATAAATAAGTCTTTTCCATTTCAGTCCAAAATCTAGAACTCCTTGAAGGCAAAAGTTCCAAGGGGCCTAGTCATAAAATGACAGTCCTGTGTATTCAGGATAAAACTTACTTGTTTAAAAAAAATTTTTTACTCTAATTTTCATAAATATTTAACAAATATTTACAGACTCAATACTCCTTCTTAGCTTTGTTGTGAGGAAAGGACATTTTAAACTTTAAAGCACCATATAAATGTAAGTCATTATCTATTTGAAACTCAAAGTTCACAACACAAATATCCTTCAATTTAAAAAGTAGAATGTTTACATTTACCTGCTGGATTCCTACTGCATAAGTTTTCAGAAAGAATTCTGAAAATTCAAAATATTCCTTGGTCACATTTCCTGGGCTTCCATATCTTAAAACACACAGAGAGAAAGAGTTTCAATGCTTCCATTTTTAAAAGTAAAGAATTTAATGAAAACTACAGTGAACTACACATAAAAGAATATTAGTAAATGAATAAACAGTTTCTAAACATAAATTTAAGGTTGATGCTGAGTATAGGTAATATATATATACACACATATATACACACACACACATATATATATATATATATACACACACACACACATGTATATATACCTCTAGAGAATTCAATGATGACTCAGATACTTTTAATTCTTTCTCTTCAACTTTCATACTAACTCCTATTTGCATTCTACCTCACCACATACTTGCAGTGGCACACTAAATTTGACCATCGTCCACGATCTGAAATTCTGAAGACTTCTGAAATTCACTCTAATCTTATATGTCACATTAAATTACATTTTCAGTTTCACCTGATCTCCAGTCCCATGATATATGCCTCTCCTCCATTCTGGCTTCATATCCAATAGTTAACAACATGATGATTCGCCCATCCTAGAATGTTTTCTCTCTTATTTTTCCTTCCCTTATTTTCCCATGATAGATCTTCAAGACCTAATATTGAGCTCTGAGTAAGTCAAACATTCAGATTTTATCCACTTCTCCAAGGATACAAAAGAAAGTACTGAAATTGTGCTTATTTTATACATTACAAATTTCTTTTTTTATATATATTTTATTTATTTTTTATAAAGCTTTTTATTTACAAAACATATGAGTGACCTTTCAACATTGACCTTTGCAAAAACTTTTTTTTCCCAAGCTTTTCCGCGGGGTGGGGGGGGGGGGGGGGGGGGGGGGGGGGGAATCTAATACATGCTAAATAGGATAAATTATATGACAAATACATACATTACAAATTTCTAATGCTTAAGTTTCTTACCACTGCTTTGCAAGACATTTTTCAATCATTTTCTGTCTTGTTCCGCATAATTTCAAAACTTTTCTTTTCAAGGCCACCTTACACCCTCCTACAAATGACCTACCCTAGCTTCCTATTCTACTGAGACAATGACACCATTCAATATAAGCTTCCTCCTCCACACTTCAAAATTTTTCTGTATTTTCATGTATCTTCCTTCTCTACTACTACTTTCCTATTTGAGAAGTGCCAGTAATCCCGGAAAGGAATAATCTCTCTTCTAACTAGATCCCTTCAGCTCAAAACCTCCTCCAAGACTTTTCCTTCTTATAACTCATCCCTCAATTTCTCCAGAATGTTCCATTTCTCTTTATAATAGTATCCTTCCCATCTGCCTACAAATACTCTCAGATATGCCCAGTCATAAAAGCATCTGCCATGTAACTCCTATCTAATTTCTTTCTTTCTAACACCTAATATCCTGAAAAAATAATCTATGCATGTTTCTACATCTTCATTATTTACTCATCTCTTCAACTTCTCGCAATCTTGTTTGTCACATAACTCTAATGAAACTATCTCCCCAAGAATTCATTGTTGACCTCTTACATCGATACATCTAAATGTTTTGTTTTTGTTTTTGTTTTTGCAGTTTGACCTTTCTACAGCTCCCGAAACTTATTTAAATCTATCTTGTAGACGTGTTTTCTTCCAAAACACTATAATCTTTTTTTTTTAATTAAAGCTTTTTATTTGCAAAACATATGCATGGACAATTTTTCAACACTGACCCTTGCAAAGCCTTCTGTTACAAATTTTTCTCTCCTTTCCCCCACCCTCTCCCCTAGATAGCAGGTAGTCAAATACATGTTAATTATGTTAAAATACATGACAAATCCAATATGTGTGTACATATTTAGAATTATCTTGCTGTACAAGAAAAATTGGATCTACAAGAAAAAAAAAAAATAAAAACCCGAGAAGGAAAACAAAATGCAAACAAACATCAACAGAGAGCGTGAAAATGTTGTGGTTCACACTCAGATCCCACAGGCCTCTCCCTGGGTGTATATGGCTTTCTTCATGACTGAACAATTGGAACTGGCAAAACACTATATTCTTTAGGATTTCCTCCTATTTCTCTAACTCTTCCCAGGTCTGCTCCCTTTTAACTTTTACTGATTACTTAATACAATGTTCCTCAAGACTCTATCATTGGGTCTTTTTTCTTCTCCATCATTTCCTTGATAATTGTGACGTTAGAATAATTTTCTCTCTCTTAAATCTCCAATAGTGACCTTTCTTCAGAGCCTTCACACAAACAACACTACAAGATATCTCTACCTGAATGTTCTGCTAGCACTTTAAAAGTAACAATCATAATTCCCCCCAAACCTGAATCTTCCTTCTTCTCTCTTCCTATCAATGGCAAAATAGATTAATATCTTATCACTCTTGTTTGGAACCTAACTTAATATTATATTTTCTCCTCTTCCTCACTCCCCATTTTCAATCATTTGTGAAGTTTTAATATTTCTAGCTCAGCAATTTCTCACATATGCATTATTTTCTGCCTATTCCCACTGTAATAACATCAGTTAGGACCATAATTACCACCTGCCTGAATGATTTTGAAATATTCCAAGGAGAGCAGCTAGATGGTGCAATGGATAGAGCACCAGCCCTGATGTCAGGACCACCTGAGTTGAAATCTGGTCTCAGACACTTAATATTCCCTAGTTGTGTGACCCTGGGCAAGTCACTTAACCTTAATTGCCTCAGCAAAAAGTAAAAAGAAAGAAAGTATTCCAAGGACTCATCCTTCCAATTCATCCTTCAAATTGGTGCCACATTAAATTTAAACAGGTTCGTTGATCACTTTTTGGTTTAAAATTCCTTTAAGCCTAAATTTTTCTAATGTAACCCTACTATATGCCAAATAAAATTCAAATTCTATAGTTTAGTATACAAAGCTCTCCATAAGCAGTACTACTTGACCTTTCCAGCTTTTTCTCACCACTGTTTTGCATGTTCTATAGGCTCTAAGCTATATTCTTCAGATTCTTAGTACTATTCTATTTCTGTGCCTCATTATGCTGCTTCCTATGTCTGGAATGCTCCTTACCATTTCTCCCTACTATATTTCTATCAATTCTTTAAGTTATCTCATTCACTAACTTTCTCTGATTCTGTCACTCAAAAATGACAATTACCATCTTGAACATTTTTTGACACCAGGTTTGCATCTTTTTTATAATATACATTTTTGCAGTATTTGCATTTTTTTTTATCCCTCTACCTATTAGATTATGAACTCCATGAAGGGAAGGTTTATCTTAGTGAATTAGCACATCTCCTCCAGGAACTAGCACAGTGTTTTACGCATTGTAAGCAATCAACAAAAGTTCTTTTAAATTATATTTCAAATAAAATTATTAAGTTCCATTAACATTGATAAAGATAAGAAGATAACTCCTAAACTCACTTTTGAAATTCAAGTGGCTTTTTTCAGGCTAACTATCCTCAAATGACCTCAAAAAAAATTTTTTTTCTTTGAAGCAACTTTGGATTTTTAATCCAAATTATCCAAAAAAAAATTTTAAATTGCAATGAGGTCTCCCTTTCTAAAGGTTCTATGTTTCCTTTAAAAAAAAAACACTTTTCTCCCAAAATATTTCTTACACAGTTATTTGCCCCATCTTCTCCCAGCACATTTCTGGAACTAAACCATGTTCTAAAAACATTTTTAAAAAATTTTAAAACAGTTGCTACTAGAGTATCAACTATAATTATCATGTAATTAAATATATATTAGTACAAATATTTAACAATTAATAAAATTAAATATGTAATATAATTATAGTAGCAACTGTAATAATAATTTCACTTTCCTGTCTTAAGCAATCATTTATAAACTCCAACATGGAATAAAGGAATTCTGCCTCTTCTTTCTGAAAACTCCTTGGCTACATACCAAAAGATATAGCAATGTTATTTCTATAAAATGTGTAAAATGAGAAACATATAAAAGTGTCTGAAATAACCTGGTAAAGGTAAGACAAAATCTAACTACTTTCATAAACACAAACCTTAATTAGGAAGAAAAAACTAGAAGTAATTTCACTGAGATTCTAAGTGACATATAACCTTTTATGCTCTATAGCCCTGAAAGCTAAGGATCCCATAATGAAGGGAGTACTACAAGATGTAAATATTAATATACATGAGAATTTTACCGTTCAAAAAGACGAGCTACAATGTGTAATGCCCACTTCTTACATTTCCACCATACCAATTCTGGTCTATCATCTTCATCGATCTGTAAAGTCTCCTAAAAGAACAGATATAGATTGATTATAATCAATGAATCAATTGTTAGGGACCTATGTGCCAGGCCCTGTGGCAAGAATTGGGGATCAAAGATTTTGTTGACAAAGTCTAAAAATCACAAGCATAGATAATAGCATATAAACTTTTAAATTGATCCACAGTGAACTACAATCTAATTTGTTTATGTTTTGCTTAATGTATAGCTTAATGTATCAGAATGGATTTTGAATAGTCATAAACAATGTTATCAGTTTTTCCTTGTCTATAGTTCTTTACAATCTGGCTCCACTCTATTAATTCTCCAGACTTATTAATATTTTCTTTCACATGCTTTATGATCCAACTAGCCTAGCTGTTATTATTCATATACAACATTACTTTTCTTATCTCTATGCCTTTGAACCAGCTGTGCCTTCCCATACCTAGAATCAGCTTTCTCCTTGTGTCAGTTTCTTCCTCAACTATGCCTCATACAATCCCCAGCACTCTTCAAACTTTAGTTCAAGTAGCACCTTCTATATAAGATCTTTCCTGATACCCACCCAAGATTAGTGATTCCATCTCTAAATTATCTTTAATTGCTTATTTACTTGTCATACACGTTTCCCATCAATAGGATATAAATACCTTACATGCAAATACTGCATCTGACATAAAAAAAAAAACTTCTAATTTCCTCCCATATTCAAAAGTCATTTTCCCAATCTTTTGGTTACAATGATGCAATTGCACAAAATACAATTATCAGAACCAAGAAATAGTATTACACACACAAACACACACACACACACAAAACATATACACAATGGGAATTAGAGGCCTTCACAATAAGAACAGGGATAAAGCAAAGATATCCATTATCACCACAATTATTTGATATAATATACATAGCAATTATATATGTGTACATACATATATGTATGTTATACATTCACATATGTATATGTATACACACAATTGTTATTCAGTCATGTCCAACTCTTCTAGACCCCACAGACCCTACCACACCAATATTGTCCATAGAGTTTTCTTAGCAAAGATACTGGAGCAGCTATTTTTTTTTAATAAAGCTTTTTATTTACAAAACATATGAGTGATTTTTCTACATTGACCTTTGCAAAAACTTTTTTTTCCCAAGCTTTTCCCCTCCTTCCCCCCACCCCCCACCCCC
>JAJPUD010026381.1:0-16564 GCA_023553655.1 Myrmecobius fasciatus
TCGGCTGGCCGAGGTCTCAGTCCCAACTGAGCTTCACTCTAGGCAGTTCCGACCCGCAGAGAATGCGTTGGCTCCCAAACGCTCGCACGCGCTCACACACACACTCACAATCACAACCACAATGAACCAAGGGAAGATAATCAGACCTTGGGACTGGAGGATTGACAGCTACTATTATTCTATGCATTGCAACAGAGAAATCCTGTCAGGCTGAGAAAGACAAAGGGACAGAAACAGACATGAAGAAAGAGAGGTAGCAAGAGATCCAACCCGGTTTAGGATCCACCTTCGCGTCTCCCCAGGTTTGTAGGGTTCAGAGGTTTCAGGCTCATCCCTCCCCCGCTGTGCTTGTGTCTCTGAGGCTCCAACCCCTGCAGCGGCCCGTTTGGCTATCCGGAGGTGGAGGAGGGGCACGGGGAAGGTGTGAGCCAAGCCACTGAGACAGTCAGGGGGCCTGGGAAAGGCCCCGAAATCCCAAGAAATAGCCCTAAGAGTTGGGGGAGAGGTCATAGAGGGAAGCTCTTGGTCTCTCCCTTTTTACTCACCTGGCTGCTGAGGCCCGTACTCTGAAGCTCAGATCAATCCTACCAGCCAGTACCCTGACTTCTCCTTCTCTCTTACATCTCTCTACCCCAGGAAACTCCTCCTCTCCATAACCTTCTGTATTTCCAGCAACCTTCCCATTTCCCATTTCCTTTAATTGCCTATTTCTGTCCTCTCAACTCCTACCTCTTTGCCTCCCTCCCCAACCCTAACTACCCTAGTGTCTTAGTTCTTCTCAGCCCTACACCCTCCCCCCCCCCCACCTCTGTCTCAGACATCCCAATCAAACCATCAACAAGTCTCTGGGAATTCATTCGACCCTCTTCTCCCCACCCCAAACTATACACCCAGTGCTGGGAGGAAATGGAGAAAGAGCAATCCCCACCCTGAACCTGCTGGCTTCCAGCGTTGCTCATAACTTAGTATTCCCAAGGGGCCTTGAGTTACCTCTACCCCCTATGCTTGGCCGAAAGGATCCTTGCGTTAGTTGGCCTCTTGGCCTAGGCTCTGATCTTGTCGGACCCTCCTTGCCCATGAGGAATTCATAGATCACCTCCTGTTTCCCAAGCTTTAACAGTGCACACCTCAGGGAGTCTAGGGAATTCCCTGAACTCCGGGGCAGATTGACCCTTGAGGTTGTGGTGAGGTCCACTGTAATGACCCAAATTCTGCCGCAAAGTCGGCCGGCCTGCCTGTTCCCAGGGAGGTCCAGATCCAGGCTTTATGATACTCCTGACCCTTCCTGTTCCTGCAGATCGGACCACACTGAGCCGGCTGAGTCCTAGGCCCGTGACCCGCAGGCGTCGGAAGTCGCGTACTGCGTTCACAACGCAGCAGGTGCTGGAGCTGGAGAGGCGCTTTGTTTTCCAGAAGTACCTGGCTCCAGCGGAGCGGGATGGACTGGCAGCTCGGCTAGGCCTAGCCAATGCCCAAGTCATTACTTGGTTCCAAAATCGTCGAGCCAAACTCAAGAGGGACGTGGAGGAGATGAAGGCGGACGTGGCCTCCCTACGTTCCTTGCCGCCCGCAGCTCTCCGCCGATTGAGCCTCTCTCTGCCAGAACCAGATTCGCAGCCTCCGGCTGACCCGGAACCCAGCAGTGACCCTGGGCCGGAGCTTTCAGATGAGGAGATCCAGGTAGACGATTAAAGAAAAAGTCTGGCCCTGGCTCTGGGTTACTGCGGCCGCTATTGTTAGCCTTTATCACGACTCGAGATTACTCACTGGGTCAGCTGAGAGGGTCCCAGGTCCCTGGTGGACTTCTATTGCTCAGTTTTTTTGACTTATTCCTACACCGTTCTCCTTCCATTCATTGTCCCTCCACCCCAACCTCTACATACTATCCAATCCTCTCATTATTTGGGGTCTTTCCGTCTCAGAATAACTGGATCACTGGACCCCTCCCCCGTTTATTCCTATTGTGCTTGGAAGGGAGGGTCAGGACTCTGCATGGTTCATCCTGCCACTCCCCTTTAGGGGTCCTAGCAATCTTTACGAAGCTGGTTTCTTTACTCCAGACTCGTGCTTCTGAGATGTATCGATTTTCTCAATTTTTTGGAAAACCTAGTCGTCTTCGATGGTGTTTCTCCTTATCCCAGTCGCCTCCTCGGCTCTGCATTGTCTTATTAGTCCTCATTTTTCTCTAACCTAGTTCTAATCAGACTATACTGCTGTGTCCCCAATCCCCTATTCTTCTAGGTTGAAGGATCCCTCTGGCGCTAGACTCCGCCTCTCCCACCCGAGCTCCCGCCTAGGGAATCCTGGGGCTCTCCGGCCCCTATAAACTTTCACTAATTCTGTCCCCTCCCCTCCTTTTTAAGGCCCCCCACTAGCGCACATTTCCTTTTGGGTGGATTCGTCCTAATCTGATGCTAGTCTATAATCCCAGCCTCTGCCCGGAGGCTTCTCCCAGCAATGGCCGTAGCCAGGCTCAGCCCGGTCTTCTTTGCTTCAAATAGACATCCGGCGGTTAGTAGCCGCTTTCCTACCTTCACCCCCGCCCCCGGTCAGTGTGAATAAAGAGGATCCGACTCGGCTATTCGCTTTTTCCCTCCTGCGAGCGAGCGGAAAGGGTGGGAGCAGGCCACAGATGATGGCGGCTCGTGTGTGTAGAGCAACCCCTGGTACATAATGATTGCAGGCCTGAAATCGAAGAGGGGTGCGTACCCCATTACCTTTATTCCCCCCCCCCCCGCTCGGCTTTTAAGAGCCGATTCCCCAAATTGCTCTCCTCCCTATAGATCGTGAAAATCAAATGAGATCAGACCTTCGTTTCTAAATTGAATCCACTAAGCCCCAGGGCACCCCCTCGGATTCCTTTCCACACAGCTCCCCTGCCCCCTCCTCATTCCAAGAGTTTATTAATGATGACCTTGACCTGGATCCAACCCAGAGAGACACGTGGAATGCGTAGAAACTGAGAAGAGAGCAAGAGGGCAAAGCCACCCGGTATGGGAGGCTACGGCGCCAAGCGCACCTAGCCACGCACTCCGCAGCCCAGACACAGGCTAATCTCTGCCTCGCTAACAGCTGAGGCGGCCACACTAACGTGGAGACAATGAAGCGCTTGTGGGGACACAGTGTAACGTTTTACCGCCTTACAGTAACTACACGGCGATACACACTAACTAGCCTCGCACACAGTGCTAGGCCTTTTGTAAGTGGTCAACATGAGATACACAGATACAGTCACCCGCGCCGTTGGGACACAGTAACTACCACAGCCACAGTAACCCGGCTTGCGCACGCCGTTGTAAACTAACGCACATTAAACAACACATCCACCACACGCAATACAGGGGGCCGCACAGAACAGGGCAGGAACACGTAAAGACACACACCGTAACAAGAGCAACACAAAGACATTCCCTTAGCGACAACTCCCCAGTTGCTTCCCACCTCCTCCATTGGCGGGTGTGGGGAGGGGAGAGTTGGGAAGACTTTCCCCACCCCCAACACTGGAGTGGCTGTCCCCCTCCCAGTCCTCCGGTAATTTCCCGGGTGACCGGGCCGCCGCTGGCTGCTGACATCCCCGGTAGAGTTTAATTCCTTTAACTTGTGATTAATTACCCGCCCCGCCCCCACCCCTCCCTCGGGCCTGTCTGCACATCAAACGCGAAGGGGGGAGGGGCTGCCGGGAGCTACTGGACCAGAGAGAAAGGAAAGGGAAGGGAAATTCTGCGGTCATTTACACGGCTCTAGGGCAGGTAAGGTTTCCCTCAATCATCCCCTCACATTTGTATGGTCTCCAAAAAAATGACCGCCCGACGGGCTGGGTTAACCCGCACTCCCTTCTGCTCTGGCTAAAGAAATTCTGCTGGGTCCTTTTCCTAGTCTATAAAATGAGGGCTTTGGGATAAATCTGTGGGTTCTAGCCCCAGGGAGCACAGTATTTGAGTTGAACTACAAGAAACATATGGAAGAAAGTGAATCAAGAGGTCCAAGGCCCGAGTTCAGACCCTAACTTGGCTCCTTTACTGTGTGATATCTCCAAATCACTTCACTCTTAGGCCTTTTTCCTTTCTAAAACGAAGAAGTTGAGACTTCATATCCAAGGTTCCCTCTAATTGTGATATTCACCCATAAATTGATGGTTAATAAAGGGTGGGTTCTAAGGAGTGGGGAAAGATATCTGTTCTGGCCTCAGTGGCCAAGGAATATTTCCTTAAAGAGGTCAATTTAAATTGGCCTATAATTGATTGGCTGAGAGGGCTCCCAAAAGGTGGTGAAAAGGGTTTCTAAAGTAGGGAAAAGTGCCTAAGAAGGCCAAAATGTGCAGAGAATAAGTCTAGCTTACTGGAGGAGTGAGTAAAGTTTGGGACTTACTGTTGTGGGCTAGGTATAGTCAGGATTTTGAATGCCAAGCTTCAGTAGCAGCAATAGGGAATCAGGAAAGGAATATAATTAGGTATTGGGTGGTGGAAAAAAACCTTGAAGGTAAGCAAGAGGCACTAAATTAGGCTGGTAGAGTCTGGGCAGAGAGGAGACACTAAGGGAAAAAAGGACAGGATTTGGTGACTGGGGAGTCAGGAAGAGGGAGGAGGAGTCAAGGAGGTTTCTAAGCCCGGATGATTAAGGGTCTCATGGCACCATGGGGTCAGGAAGTGGAAATCAATTTCAGGAGTAAGAGGGTGGGCTTTAGGCAATTATTTCCACGAAGTCCCATCCAGCCCTCTTCCTTTGTTCAGAGGAACAAGACTATATAGACCCCACCCCCAGTTCAGACATCTCCAACCTAATTCCTTTAGGAAGTCTTCCCTGATATGACAAGTACTTCAGGAAAAAGGGAGAAGTTGGATGTATTGGAAAGAAAAGGGCCCGAAGATGTGTGAGGCTGAAGAACATTTTATTGAGCTCAGTTCCTGGACTTGGAATGCAAGGGGACCCAGCACACAAAGCTCTGTCTCATGTGCCAGTAACCAAATCTGGCCATTCCGGTACTTTCATCAAACATTAGGCATCAGGCTGGAGGTGAGCCCTGAGCCACAGGCCCCTAGCAACAGCAGTCATCTTCAGGGTCCTAAATGGGGCCCATACGAAGGTCACACATGCTGCACTGGCCTTGAGGTTTTGCTAGAGACTCCTATGAGGAAGGAAGGATGTTAAAGGGAAGGGAGACCAAAGCTGAAAAAGTGATGGGAAAATATCTGGAAGAAAGTAGGTACTGAGAGGGGATAGCATAGTAGTTGCTGAAAGGGAGGATAAAATTTTTTGTTCATTTGTGTGAATGTGGGCAGGGGAAGCCTAAGAATCAGAGGGAGTCGAGGCCTGAAAAGTCCTAGTAATTTTAGAGAAGAAAGTTTCCTCACCAGGTTTTTGGCAATTGAAGGTACTGAACTGAAGGTAACGGAACTGGAACTGGGACCGGCAGGATAAATGGTCGGGGACCAAATCTGGTGGAGTACAAGCAAGGGAAGAAAGATTGTAAGGGTGCAGCTTTGTTACCTTCCCACCATACCCCAGGAACTCATAGTCAGAGACCACCCTGACACCCAGGGCATGATCCCTCCCCAAGCAGAAAGAAGGGCAGGGATCTGAGGGAACACCCAATTCTTTATAGGGTTTATGCAAATGGAAGCTCAGGGTATATTTAAAGATCTGGGGTTCAGATAGGGAGCTTGAAGGCTCTTTTCCTTACTGTCAGATTATGTGACAACGTTTCTGAGGAAATCTCATCTGTAACCCATTGTGGTGTATTAGAAAAGATCTTTTGTGAGCTTGAAGGCCATACAGAAATGAGAGCACGTCTTTAAATTCACAATAATTTCCAGCAAAATTCTAGGATCAATTATGAATGAAAGAAGACAATTTAGAATAGGATAGAAATAGAAGATGACATTTAGAATAAGAAGGAAGGACTGCTGAGAGGCAGTATAACTTCATCAAGAGCTCATGCCAGACTAACCTTATATCCTTTCAGTGACAGGATTACTGGGCTGAGTAGATCAGGGGAATACCTGATACCATACACCTAAGCAAAGCATTTAACAATCTCATGAAAGTGCAGGATGACAAGAAGGTTAGGGGTACTGGGAGCTGAAGGACTAGACTCAAAGAGTGTCAACAATTTGAATGAAGGCACAGGGGGCAAAAGGAATTTCAGACTTCATGAATCATACAGTGGATGATAGAACCAAGGCGTATAAAAGTTGGCTCATATGAAAAAGGTTTAGGATTTTTAGTGAAATGCAACCTTTATATGAAGTAGCAGTATGATGTGACTGTCAAAATATTAACACAGGTATAGTGTACAGTTCAAAGAAGATAATCAACCCTAGTAAGAGCATAGCTGAAATAATTGTTCAGTTCTCTGTGCCACATTTTAAGGATACTGAAAAAACTGGAATAGGTCCAGAGGAGTGGAGTGAAAGGATTGCCCTTTAAATAATACTTGAAGGACCTAGGAAGAGCTAGTTTAGAGAAGACATGGTAGGGAGGAAGGGCTTGAATATATCATATGTTTTGTGGAGAGAGCCCCAAAAGAAAGTGATCCTCAGTTATAAGGAAAAAGATTTCAATAACTCCTCTCCCTTCCTCCCACCTCTTTCACCTCTCTCAGCACAGGCAAAACCTGTTAGGAACTAATCAGGACAACAGGTTTGGGAGAAAGCTGACAACCTGAGTTAATGTTTTCCTGGATAGTGGAGGGAAAAGAAGCTATAAAAGGAGGGAGTTTTCTAAGTAATGTTTCAAGGCTGGCAGGGGTGGGCAAGAGAGTGCTCTTGAGAAACACCATGACCCTAGGGAAGGATGGACTAGATAATAACTTTAAAGAAATTCCCCTTCCGCCACTTAGGGCCATGTAACTGGGGGTAAGTCACTTTTTCACTTCTGGACTGCTTCTTAATCTGTAAATAAGAAAGTTGGATCCAAGACTCTCTAATTTGGAACTTTAGTTCCAGATACATGATTACTCCAAGTAAAAAGGACTACAAAGGGACAATGTGCCTGGAGTCAGGGAGACCTGAATTCAAATATGGCCTCAGATGCTCTCTACCTGTGTGATCCTAGACAAGTCACTTCACCGTGTGTGCCTCAGTTTCTCATCTGTACAATGAGCTGGAAAAGGAAATGCAAACCCCTGTAGTATCTTTGCCAAGAAAACTCCAGATGGGTCATGAAGAGCTAGACAGGACTGAAATAACTCAACAACAAAAAAGGAAGAGCCACAAATAGGACCCCAAGCTACCTTGGGCAAACTCCACCCCGATACTGAGAGCCTCAGACACTCTGAGGAGGACAAAGGATCAATTCTTAGGTTGGAAAAGAGGACAGCCTGATCCTCAATCCAGTAAGGGAGGGAGCAAGCATTAGCCACACATGAAGGAGGGGTGCCAAACGGCTGCAAAATGAAGCATCTGGCTCAGGCCTAAGAAAAGCTAATGACCATCTTCAAACAAAAGAACAGGGAGAGAAAGTGAATTCTGACATGAGCTTAGAATCTACCCTAAGCCAGCTTTTCATGGCTAATAGCACCTGGGACAGATGGCCTGGACTATTATAGGTACTACTCAGAACCTAGCAACTGTGTCTGTCACTGTGAGCTCCAAGAAGGCTGGTTACATGTGCCAGTTTATGAGCAGGGCTAACTGGCTATCCGTTCTTTTGGGAGAAAAGCAATGAGTCCACTCCCATAGATATGAAAGGAACTGCCATGTCTGTAGTATCTTGAGAAATGGGGAGTAGACATTATAGGCCTGCCCACGGGGATGGAAAGAGAAAGCCTCTTTGGTGGCCAAAAAGATACACACATAGAGACAGGTAGGCCCTCACCTGGATGGAGGCAGGCGTGGTGGCTGTCCTAGGATGCCCCTTGCCTTGGTGAAATCCTGAAGCTGGGAGGACCAGAAGCCACCACTTTGAGTCTGGGTAATGGGCCAGAGAGCAGAGGGGAACCGTGGAGGAGGCAGGAGGCCCTGGATCTGAGAGGATACTGTGGCAGAATGACTTAGAGGGAGTAACCCCTGGGCCCCAGCCTCTGAGTGGGGCAGTTGCTGTGAGATCCTGGGTTTCAAAGCTGCTCCATGGATTCCCCCTCGATGTTCCTGCTGAGAGGAGAATCTCCCCATCATTACTCCATTTCATCACTCCCCATCCTCCTTTATTACTCCCTCTCTAAACCACTCCCCAATCCAACAGGTTGTTCTAAAGTCAGATGAAGATGTTTTCAGAAAACTCTGATCTATGTTATTTCCTACCTCTCCATCAACACCCCAACCAAGACTACTTCCTCAGTTATTTACCCTTCTATTCTCCTTTCTCCAAACTCAAGTTTGTAGGGAGGGAGGAAATTATGCACAGATGAGAGCCTGGCTCTGTGCAGCTAATCTGGATTCCTTCCCAAGCTTCCCCTTTCAGGCTGCCCTGGAGTGAGAATGGAGGAGAGGGGGGCCAGGGAAGAAGGAGAGAAAGGATGGACTTAGAGGAGGACGCTATATGGACCCTCACCAGACTGAGCTGAAGGAGGCACTGCTGGAGTTCACGGACAGCATCTGGTTGGGACTGATCCATGGCCAAAGTCTCTTGGAACACATCAGCTGCTTCCTTGAACCTCTGTGAGGAGTGGGAGGAGTAGTCTGTGTCAGTCAAGTCAACCACATATATAACCATAAGCTAAAACTCCCATCCCTTTTGCCCTTCCTCCCTTCCTTGTCCCCAGTACCTGCAGCCCCACTAGAGCCTTGCCCAACTGGAACAGGCCCCGGGGCCACTGTGGCCGCAGGTTGAGGGCAACTCTTGCATCCCCCAGGGCCCAGCCAGGCTGGCCCAACCGCTCATGGCAGAATGACCGATTCCCAAAGAGTCTGTAGGTGACACAGGAACCAAAAGTCAGAGTACCCTCATAAACCATCCTCCTCCCAACCCAGTCCAGCCCAGCCCAAGCCATCACACTTTCCCATGGTCACCGCCCACCTGTAATCCCGAGGGTTGAGTTTTATAGCCTTCGTGAAGAGGAGCACAGCTTCCTGATATAAGCCCCTCCAGGCTGCAGCTGTACCCAGCTCTAAGGAAGGAGATCAGGGCTCAGTTGGGATGAAGGCTCTCTATTCTTACCAGGAGTTTCCGGGGGATAATGTTTATGTCTTTCCTAACTGATTAGGCACTCCCTTAGAGCAGGTTCCATTTTATTCCCATCAAAGTAAGGAATCCCTAAGAACAGGGACTGCACAAAGGCTTCATGACATGATGAGGAAAGTGCCGGATTTGGATTTAGGGTACAAATTCCAGCTTGGACACTTACTCTTTTTGCAAGTCACCTTTGTCTTGCTGGGCCTCAGCTGCCTGAGGGCTGGACTAGATGAAGTCTAGCACCATAGTCATAATTTACTAGGAGATGCAGGGACACAGGTGCCCCTACTAGACCAGCAGGACTTATGTCAGTACAGCGTCAGGGGAAGATCTTACCTGCTAACTCTTGGCTCTGCCTTAAGGCAGCTGCCTGTAATCCAGGGAGTGCCTAGAGATGGAGATATTAACTGGAGCAGGTTGCTGCACTCTACCTCTAGTCCCAGTCAGTCAGTCAGTCAACAGACATTTATCATGTGACTACTATGTGCTGGGCACTTCACTAAGTGCTGGGGATACAAAGAAAGGCAAAAGACAGTCTCTGCTCCAAGGAGCTTACAGTCTAAGAGGGAGACAACATGCAAACCACTCTGTACATACAGACTACATACGAGAATTCCAGAATACTGGAAATTAACAGAGGGAAGACATTAGAATTAAGGGGGATGGGAAAGGCTTCCTGCAGAAGGTGGGACTCTGGCTGGGACATGAAGGAAGCAAGGGAGTCTAGAGGCAGAAATGAGGAAGGAGGGAAGTTTCAGGTAAGGAAGAGAGTTAGTGGAAGACGCCTGGAAGACACAGAGTGTTGAGTCCAAGGAACAGAGACTGCTAGCATTGCATTGCTGAGGTGGGGGAGGTCGTGGTGGGGGGAGAGTTAGGAACACAGGAAAAGGGCTGGGGGAGGTTATGAATGGCTCTGAATGAAAACCAAAGGATTTTATTTTTGATCCCAGAAGTAAACAGGAGCAGCTAGCATATAGGGGATCACACCTTTCCTTAGGAAGATCACTTTTACAGAGGGAGAGGACAGCTCAGAGGGAGAGATGTATGGGACCAACCATTGGGCTACTGCAGTGGTCCAGGGGTGAGATGATGGGGCTCTGTGCCAGGATGGTGGCAGTGGCAGAGGAGAGAAGGAAGTACACCAGAGAGAGGTTGTTGAGGTAAAATTGATATTGTTGGGGGGAAGAGGGGGAGAGAGAGAGAATAAGGAGTTGGAGCCTGGAAAACAGGGGGGGATGGTGGTGCCCTCTACATAACAGGGAAGAATGGAAAAGGGGAGGGTTTAGGGAAGTGATAAGTGAATTTAATTTTGGACATGTTGAGTTGAGGATGTTTACAGGACATCCAATCCAAGATGTACCATAGGTAGCTGGAGATACAAGACTGGAGATCGGCAGAGAGGTTAGGACTGTGTAAGTAGATTTGAGAATCATTAACACGGAGATGATGATTGAATCCATGAGAGCTGATGTAATCACCAAGTGAAACAGTATAGAGGAAGAGAAGAAGAGAGCTTAGGATAGAGCCTTGGGGGATCCCCACTGTTAGCTGGTATGACCTGGATGAAGATCCAGCAAAGGAGACTGAGAAGGAGCAGTCAAATAGTTAGGAGGAGAACCAGGAGAGAGGAGTGTCTCGAAAACCTAGAGAGAAGAGAGGATTGAGAAGATGTCAAAGGCCAAGGTCGAGATGGATGAGGACTGAGAAAAGGCCATTAGATTTGGCAATGAAGAAATCATTAGTCGCTTTGGAGAGAATGATGACGATATAAGCCAGACTGTTGAGAGTTAAGAAAAGAGTGAGAGTAAGGGAAGTGAAGGAATCTACGGTGGATAGCCTCTCCAGGAGTTGTCATCAAAGGGAGGAGATGGGAGGGAGAGGGACAATGGATCTAGGAAAGTTTTTTGAGGATAAGGAAGATATGGGCATGTTTATAGGTAGTAAGGAAGCAGCTAGTAGATGAAAAAGATTAAAGATAGATGAGAGAGGGAAAATCTGCTGGAGAAGGTGGGATGGAGTGGAATCACTTGTACCTGTAGAGTGATTTGCCAGGGCAAGAAGGGCCACTGAATGGGAGGCAGGGGTGTGAAATAGGAAGCAGTGGCAGCTGGCATTTGAATGAATGTTAAATGAGGAGGGGAGAAGGGGGAACTCTCAGCAAATGGCCTTCCTCTAAAGAATCAAGCTCCCCACCTACTCTAGAGTCCAATCTGTGCAGTTACCCTTCCTCCCAGATCCTCCCTTTCTAACCTGTCCCAGCCCTCACTATGACCTCACCTCTGGCTGAGGACTCTGACTCCTGCTCCCTTCCTGTGGGCTCTGGCTCTGGCGGCTCCAGCTGTGGGGCTCAGGGCTCAATCCTTTATCTCTTCGAGTATTTGGAGGCCTGTCGCCGACCTTTCGCCGGGCTTGGGACACAAAGGTGCTTGACAAATCCAATTCTTCCTATGTGTAAGAAAGAAATTGGTGATGGTCAGAGTAGGGATGAGAGAATAGGCAAGTTGTGGGAAATGGGAAGGAGAACTTGGGAGGACCAGGGAGAAGGAAGGAAAGAGTTCTCACTTCCTCATTGCTGCTACCCTGACTAGGGCTCTGGGGACTGGAGGTAAGGCTGCTTGACCCTGCTGCTGGGCCTGCTGTTGCTGCTGGGCCTGCTGTTGCTACAGCCCCATCTATCACCTGTTTAGAGATGTTCAACAGAAGTAGTATCAACTTAAGCCATCCCCCTAGGCCAATCACCTTGTCTCACCCCCAGTGTGACCCCATATCCTTCTACATGCACCCTCTGTCCCTCCTCTTCCAGCCAATCTTTACAAACCCATTTCCCCAAGTATTCTTCCTGCCCTTCCCCCAGACCCCACACTCACCTTGCCCACCCCACTCTCCTGTTCCATTCGCTCCTGACGTTTCCGCTCCTTCTGTCGCTGCAATTCATCCATCAGGTGAGGGCCTCCCCTCTAAGCAGTCCCCTAAGATTATTCTCCCCCCCCACCCCATATGAAGACGTCTCACTGAAGGGAGTTGGGCCTTTCTTCAACTTCCCTACCCCCACCCCTCATCAATATCTTCAAAGAGCCCCCTCCCCAGCCACCTTCTTCTTTAGTCGTTTCTTTTCTGCTCGTCGCTTTGCTCGCTCCTCCTCAGCCACAAGCTCCTCAGCCAAGCGGTCAGCTTCCTGGTAAAAAAGGGATGGAGGAGCACAAAGAGAAAACATATGGGAGGACACAGGATCTAGACTAATGGGATATGGAGGCAACACAGAGCAATGGGGAAAGGGCTTTCAATCTAGGGTTCTTACCTCCTCAGTCACCAGCAACTTCTGGGGCATTTCCAGTTGGAGTAGGGATGGGCCAAGAGGGCTGGGAGGACGGCCACGGGAAAAAGCTGATCGTGGGGGGCTGGGGCTGGACCAAGGCCGGGGTGGGGGGCTGGGACTGGACCAAGTTCTGGAGGGGTGGCATAAAAGGGATTTTTGGAAACCACAAAGGGTACTTTGACTTTTACTCCTACCCCTGGCCCCTTCCCCTTCCCCCTCCCCTTCTTCCTCTTTCTCCTCATCATAGAAATCATCCAGGCTGGGGTCTGTGAAGAAAATATGGACAAGAGTGAGATAAGGACAGAGGCTTCTACACCCCCCCCTCCCCAAGATGGTCCCATTAGCATCCCTGCTCACATCCCAGGCCCTGCCAGATGCTCGTCAAGACCTCCTTACCATAATGCCAAAGCTGTAGTCGACCACTGTTTCCGTTCATTCGGATTCGGTGTCGGCCATGGGGGTCACGTGCCATGAGCCTCCGAAGGAAAGCTACTATGTCCTAGAAGGGAAGAATGGACGGTAGAATTGGGAGAAGTACCAGTAAGGAAAGGGCAGGAAACTGCAGATGCTCTTAAAAAATAAAATAAAATAAAAATTCCAACTTTCAAAAATGTTTACTCATTGGTGTTGGGGAGAAAGGAGTATTTCCCTACCAGAACAGGTGTCACAGGGGTCAAAGGGTCATAGGTAGAATAAGATTCTCAGACCTAGCCTAAATTTGTTTAGGAATCTCCCTTGCCTTTGTGCTCTCAGAATGACTTGTAGCTACTGGGGACCTAGGAATTGGGCTACTTGATCATGTCAATGAAGTATGAAAGCAGTCTTTTAAAATGTTTGCTTTCCCAAATATAGCTAATGTCCAAGGTTTATGGGTAGTGGGTGAGAAGCAGGGCTTAAACAATCTTCCTTTTCTGTCTGGGCAAGACTAGCTCACTGACAAAGCCTTATTTCTGAATTACTAGAAAAAAGGGACTAAAGGAAGTCTCAGGACCAAAAGGCAAAGTGGTGACACAGTGGATAACTAACTAAACTGGGGGGAAGGAGAAAGACCTTTGTTAAAATCCTATTTCAGACATTAAGAAAACGTGTGAATTCGGGCATGTCATTTAGCCTCTGCCTACCATAGTTTCCCCATCTATAAAAATAGAGATAATACTAGTATTTATTTCCCAGGGTAGATGTGAGGATCAATGAAGGTATTTGTAAAGCTCTGAAAATCTTAAAAATGTATATAAATGTTATTGCTATTAAAGGGCAGTTGGAGGCATAGTGGATAGAGAATCAGGTCTGGAGTCAGGAAAACCCTGGGTGATTCAAACACTCAGTTTCCTCATATGTAAAATGAGCTGGAGAAGGAAATGATCAAACCACCTCACTATCTCAGTCAAGAGAACCCCCAAAATGGGGTCACAAAGAGTTGCACTCGACTAGAACACCAAACAAAATCATTACAATTAAAATAAGCTTTAAAATAACATATGTCTGGTTTACATGGATGTCCATAAAACAATGATTCTGGGACAAGGGATCTGGGATCCAACCACATGAAGGGACTCCTATGGGGCCAAGGAAGTAATGAAGTCATAGCTGGTTTCTGTTATCTCCACTGAGGATCTGGACAGTTACCCTCCCCCCTCCTTAAAATATTAGCTCCAACTCCTTAAGGTGACAAGGCTTTTAGGTTAGGGGAGGGAAGTCTTAACAGAGTACAGAATAATCAGAAGAGATGGACCACTTTTATTTTTAATTCCAAATTCTGGAGCCCTGAGTTTAGGAAGTTGTGAGCAAGAATGACTGTTCTCTTGGCTCTTTAGGAGGTCTTGTCTTTTTGGTGGGAAGGTAATATCCCCTAGAGCTTCTATCTTCAACTTGACGCCCTGATAGTTCTAAAGGGATTCCTTTAGAGTCAAAACCATAATAGAACTGGAAGAAGTGGGGGTGCCTCTGATCCTCAGTCTTCCAGCCTGTCCTCATGCATACTGTTTTGTTCTACTTTGAGAAGCATTTTCTTCCTCTGTCATCTCTCTATTCTTTTTTTTCCTAAGGATACTGCTCAAGGATTGCAGAGATCATGAACAAATCCCTGCAGCTGGGCCATCATTCTCAAAAACCTTAACCCCTCTACATTTTTTCTTCTTGATGTCAGCAACTTCTATCACACAAGATCAAGGCAAACCCTAAATTTTAGCATCAGGCTTATCCCTCATTTCACTTCTGGATCTCTATTGTATCCTCCCTTACCAGCTCTAGCTTTCTCCTTGGTCCCTGTTCTTTTCTTTCCTTTTTGAATCCTATCACCTCCTCCCAAATTATTAGGTTTACTATTCCAGAAAGTACTGAGTTCCTCTTGGGGCATCAACACCGGTATGCACCATCTTGGCTCTGTTTGTCTGACACGAACAGCTCATAACTGAACTATCTCCAACACTGGCATCTCCTTTCCTTATTCAACTCACTACTAGAGAAAGGCAAATACAAGCAGACTTGATCCACTGCAGATTAATGCTGCCTAAATTGAATATTGAAATGGGTTGCTGAGTTCACACTATTGTCTCTTTTTGTCTTCTCAGCTCACTCCATAATAATTGTTTTAGGGTGTCACCTTAGTCTAAATTGCTAACTTTTTCCCTCTTAAGATTTTCCCTCACTAGTTTACTTCATACATTTCAAGAAACACTGAGATGCTTGGAATGAATTAACTTTTTAATTTTCTTCAGAGGTCACCTCAAGCATCACCTCTTTCAGGAGGCCTTTTCTGATCCCCTCAGGTCCTATTATCCTCCCATGAAATCACTTTGAATTTGCTTTCTGTAAATTTGTATATTCTATATGGGTATGCGTTTTGTCTTTGGAAAGAATGTAAGCTCCCTGAAAGGACAGAGATGGGCTTATTTTTGTCTTTTCCTGACACATGCTTCCTTTTGTGGTCACGAAATTAAAATCTCCATAACAGTTTTAAAGTTGCATTACATCTGTCAAATCTTTGGGGGTTCACTGTACTGCTGGGAGGTAGATGCCATTATTCACCCCATTTTAGAGCCAAGGAAACAGATTGAGAGGGATTAAATGACTTGTTTAGGACCACACAGCTACTTGTGTTAGGCAGGACTAGATCCCAAGTTTTCTTTATACCAAGCCCAGTCCTACATGTTGTGCCACCCAGATGCCTTTAATTCCAACTCTATCCCGTCCAAATATAAATACAAACCAAAGTAGAAACCACTTCCTTATATCCAGTTTGATCCCAAGCATCAATCCCTCTTGAAAATGTTTCATATTCCACTGCCTTTCCACCCCACCCCAGGCCATTCTTCAAATCTAGTACCTCACATCTAGATCAGGGCTTCTCAGATTTTTTCCTCTCTTTTAGGCTTAGCTGTGCTTACCAGTGCCTGACATACAGCAGGCACTTACATGTTTCCTTTTCCTTCTCACTTCCTTTTCCACTCACAACCCCCACAATTGGGTAGGAGACCCCATATGGGATTGTGGACCCCAATTTAAGAAGCTGGGG
Source organism: Myrmecobius fasciatus (assembly GCA_023553655.1). Taxonomy (NCBI): domain Eukaryota; kingdom Metazoa; phylum Chordata; class Mammalia; order Dasyuromorphia; family Myrmecobiidae; genus Myrmecobius; species Myrmecobius fasciatus. The sequence goes on from JAJPUD010026381.1 coordinate 15,942, forward strand.
TCTAGTTCAAAGATTTATGAAATTATGGGTATGCTGATAAGCACCTGTCTGATTTGCATTCCTATTCTATACCTAGAGAATGGGGTGGTCAAGTAAGAATTTCTTGACTGAGAAGGGGTCCAGAGTGGGCCAAGTTTAAAAAGCCCTGGGCTGGAGCGCTTGCCCTTATTGAGCCTGTGCAGCTACTGGACTAGACCCTTAAATAAACTTTTGAAGGGCACCTTTCTCCTCTAAAATCTTCAGGGACACCCCGAAGTCCTTAGGACAGACTCTAGACGGAAGCAGCCCAGGCTGTGTAGCACTGGGATGGACCCCCGGGGGGTGGGGGTGGGGGAAGCTCCTACTGTTCTCCTCCAGTGGCTTAGTCCTCATCCAGGGCCCCGAGGAAGTGGATCGTTTTGCGTGTTTTGTTTCCCCAGGATGGGATTCGGGGCCTCCTCGTGCGCTCCAGCCGAGCGTCACCCCTGACCGGGTCGTAGTTATCCCGGGAAGCCTGCCCAGACCCAGAGGAGTGTATCCAGGACGGGGAGGGGGCCGGGATCGCAGGGTCCGGGGTTGTGAGGCTCTCTACCTCATCTCCATAATCCTCAGGCCCAAACTCCCGGCAGAACCTGGGGTCGGCA
>JAJPUD010026382.1:0-16562 GCA_023553655.1 Myrmecobius fasciatus
AAGGGAGAAGAAATCAGGTTGTGAAGGGCCCTGGATGCCAAAGAGAGCACCGAGGGCAATAGGGAGTCCCTGGGGTTTTCTGAGTAGGGGGTGACACGGTCAGTTCTGGGCTTCGGAAGATCACTTTAGTGGCTGAATGGGAAGTGGATTGGAGTGCAGAGAGACCCTACCCCCCCAGTGCCTGACATCTTACTTTGTCCGAGACGTCTCTCTCTTCCGCTTGAGGAAACTTCTGGGGATTCTAGCCCCTTCTCTTGCAAAGAGAGTGGGAGGCAAAGGAGCCGAGCACAGTGGCTATTCCTTTCCCCTGAAAGGCAGCGTTTGGGTCCTGACCTCCCTTGGCACGGCTGTGCACAGCAGAGCCCCCGTGCGTGCTCTGGCTCCCGGGGTGGCTGGGTACCTGCGGAGGATGGGGGTCCTCAGCCCAGCCCAAGTCCAATGCAAGCTGGCATGCTGTCATTTCTCAGAACCATGGACAGAAGCCCTTCCTAGTCATGGTACCGGACCCTGGGCATTATATGGGGCACCGTCACTGCCAAAGTGGGGAGGACGTCATCCGCCAGGATCGTTGCCGATCAGCATGGCACATGACACCAGGCGCCACAGCACGCCGACGCCGAACGCGAGGCTTTCTTGGTAAAGACACAGCAATAAAGAGAGAGATAGTGCCGGGCCCAGGGTCCCGGGGCCAGGAAGTGTAGGAGGCTGAATTGGAACTCAGAGACTCCAGGTCGTTCTCTAACCACGGAACCATCCCAGGACACCTAAGCTCCCCAAACCACATTTTATTTGTGGAGCGTTCTGGCCCACTTCTTTCTCAGTGGCAAGAATCTTGGCAAAGTTACCCTTTCAAACTATTCTAGGAGAAAGGACGGTAAAATTATAGCTTTTTGCACCAATTCATTGTCTTCCTCTCTCAATTCCTTGCCCAGGTGTATTTTCAGGGAGAGCCATTGAATACTTGGCAGGAATCCACTTCCAAGTTCCCTGTTTTCGCACAGGATGGAGAGCCACATAAGGCCATCGTAAGCCTGACTTTGGGGACCCAGACTTGTGCTGGGGCAGATCTGGTCACCTAGAACTTACTGGGCCGAAGGCAACTCGTAGTCAGTCAGTCAGCTAGCATTTTCTAAGAGGCTATTATGTCCTGGTGCTGTGCGAGGGAATGGGGACCCAAAGAAAGGCACCCCCACAAAAACCACAACCCCCCTCCCCAGGCGCCCACCTCTCTGGATGCTCACATTAAATGGAGGAGAAACCGCCTGAACAAGTCTAGTCAAACAAGACACATAGAGGCTCACTGGGAGGGCACCAAGATTTTTGTTTTTCTTTTGTTCTTTATTTCTAACAGACCTTGCTTTATGAATCATGTTGGGAGAGAAAAATCAGAGCAAAAGGGAAAAACCATGGGGGAGAAAAACAAAAACAAAAAACCCCCCAAAAAACAGAAAAGAAAGACGTGAACAGAGCAGTGGTGATTTACATTCATTCTCCTTAGTTCTTTTTCTGGATGGCATTTTCTGTCCAAAGTCTATCGGGATTGCCTTGGGTCACTGAACCCGAGAAGAACCACGTCTGTCGGAGTTGTTCCTTGCCCATTCTTGCTGTTACTGTGTACAACATATTCCCGGTTCTGCTTCTTTTGCTCAGCTTCAGTTCACGGAAATCCTCCCAGGCCTTTCTAAAATCGCTTGCTCATCATGTTTTATAGAATAATAATATTCCAACTTGTTCAGCCATTCCCCAATGGATGGGCATCTACTCATTTTCTAGTTCTTTGCCCCCACAGAAAGAGCCACTATAAACATTTGTGGGTCCTTTCCCCTCCTTTGTGATTGCCTTGGGACACTGACCCAGTAATGGCACTGCTGGTCAAAGGGCACACCCAGTTTTATAGCCTTTTGGGTGTTGCTCTCCAGAAGAGTTGGATCAGTTCACAACTCCACCGACAATATATTAGTTTCCCAGTTTTTCCACATCCTCTCCAACATATATCATTATCTTTTCCTATCACTTTAGCCAGTCTGAGAGGTATGAGGTGGTACCCCAGAATTGTTTTCATTTCCATTTCTCTAATCAATAGTGATTTAAAGCATTTTTTCATATGACTATAGATGGTTTTAATTTGATCATTTAAAAACTGTTCATATCCTTTGGCCATTTATCCATTGGGGAATGACTTGTATTCTTACAAATTTGACACACTTCTTTATATATTTTAGAAATGAGACCTTTGTCAGCAATACCGGCTGTAAAGATTTTCCCCCCGGCTTTGGACTTCCTTTTTATTCTCATTTCTGTTGGTTTTGTTTGTACAAAACCTTTTGAATTGAATGTAATCAAAGATGTCCGTCTCACCTTTCATCCTGTTCTCTAGTTCTTTGGTCATAAATTCTCCAAGGATCTGCTAAGTAAATTATCGGGAGCCAACAAATGGGAAGAAATCCCCATTGCCATTGTGGAAAATGGCCCAGTCAAAAATGGAATCGATTATTGGCTGATCATCAGCCCCAGCCAGCTTCCTTCTGGTCTTTCCTTGTGGCGTGTTTTTATATTTGTGTCACATACACACACACTATATATTTGTACAACCATCTCCCAGACAGGCTCTTTTATTTACGAGGGCCTCCCCTTCCTGAGAAGCTTCCTGCATCTCCCTGGGCATTCCCAAGGGCATTTAGGATGCTCTGGCTGCCATGGTGGTGAACTGGTAGGAAAACCACCAGGCTTTGTGGGTGTAACGTGTAGCCTCATGGGAAAAACAGGATTTCCCTGACAACTCCTGCCAGGGTTGTCTCCCCACAAAGGCAGGAGGCTTTGTCCCGTACCTCCAGCACCGTCCATCTGGCACTGGTGGCCAATTCCCGCTCCGTTCCCGTGAGGCCCCGGGAAGTCTGAATAAAATATCACTGACCTTAGAAAGCTGTGTGGATGTGAGAGAAGGAGGTCTCCCGGACTGAGCGGGAACCTTTCCAGAGACATCTCCACGTCGGTCAGGCTGCTAAAGCCCAGAGCTGCTCCTGAAGCGCTTTTCAGGTTTGGAGGCTAATCTTCAGGCTGACCCTGGAGCTGGTTCTTGTCCGGATCTGCATCCCATCCTGGGAGCCAGCCCAAGTTATGCCGGCGCCTCCCCGTGCCGGGACTGTGCATTCTGCTTCCGTCTCCCCCGTCCCCAGAGCCTGGTTTGTGCCCTTTCCGACTCTGCGGCAAACAGACAGGAGCAGCCCTGCTTAAACTAAGGGCTGTGGGAATTGCAGGGGTGCGCAGGTGACTTCCCTGTCTAAGTGTGTGGAGGCCATCGACGTAATCTGCAGTCGGCTCAGCTCAGTGAGAGTCTGGGGTCTCCTCGGAGCCCGTGCATCGGGCCTTAATGCCCAGGGTGTCCGGGAGCTGCCATCTCCAGAGCGAATTATCTCTGGACTTTGGGGCTCCCCTCGGCTTTTCTCAGCAGCCAACGGAGCCCCTGCTCAGGGGTGTCTCTGGAGGAGAGAGAGGATCCCACGGAGGCCAGAGGGCAGGTTCTCTCTTTGCCCGCTGTGCCATATACAACGTCCCCACCTACCACTTGGGCCCCCCAAAATCGCAGCCTTCCATTTCCCCTACTCCTCGTGGTGGCCCAAGGCTTGGTTGGGTCCATGTAGGTGAGTGTGATACTGTGATGATCCGAGGAAAGCCTCTTCAGAACCTCCCTGTCACACAGTGACCTCATTTTCCGAGTGGGATCGCTGGCAGCAAACGCTTCCTGGAGAGCATCAATTCGTGCCCACGGATGGGCTGTCCCGCGAGCGACCTTGCCTCCGGGCTGTGCTGTCCACATGGACTTCCCAGGCTGCTCGGATCTCAGCCAGGAACCCCCATTTCTTCTGTTTCCTCACAATTCCTCCATCATTAATCCCAACGATCAGTCAGTCAGTCAGTCTACAAGCACTTAGGCACTTACTGTGAACTGTGTAAATGCCAGGGAAACCAGGAGAGGCCGGAACAGTCCATGCCTTGAAAAACCTTACACTCGAGGGGAGAAAAAGAGGCTGCTTGTGGCTGGATCATTGTACATGGGGGAGATAAAAAGGAGCCTCAGGGGGAAAGCTGATGGCCTGGAAGCCACTTTCCGCAGAAGCCGGGCCCAGCTTGACTCGGGGTGGCTGGCAATCCCAAGAAGTGGGGGACCCAGGGACGTCATAGTGCACAGAGCGCCGGGTCTGGAGTCAGGAAATGTCACCTTGTCAGGAAGATGCAGACACTCACTAGCTGGGTGACCTGGGACACTTCATCCTGTTTGCCTCAGTTTCTCCATTTGTAAGGTGGGCTGGAGAAGGAAATGGCAAACCATTTCAGTTTCTTTGTCCAAAAAAAAGTGACTAAAACATGACTGAGCAACCACAAAAATTCCAAGAAGTAGAGGTGAAGAGGGAGGGGAGGAGACACACTCACACACAGACACACACACAATTTGTGTGGACATGTACGTATGAATAAATTCTGTGCACATATACATAGACATATGTGTATATACTATGTATGAGAGAGAAACAGAGAGACAGACACAGAGAGACAGAGACAGAGACAGAGACAGAGAGACAGAGGAGAGAGAGAGAAAGAGAGAGAGAGAAGAGAGAGAGAAAAAAAATCAGAGAGAGAAGGAGGGAAGGAGAAAGGGAAAGAGGGAAGGAGAGAGAGAGAGAGAGAGAGAGAGAGAGAGAGGAGAGAGAGAGAGAGAAGAAAGAGGGAGAGAGAGAGAAGGAGGGAAGGAGAAAGAGAAAGAGGGAAGGGGAGAGAGAGAGAGAACCGAGTATCCAAAGATAGTTGTAGCCGTTCTTTTCTTATGGCAAAGAATAGAATCCAATCTCCTGAGGAAGGCTGAATGAATTAAAGTATGTGAATGTGATGGAATAGTATTAACATACCATATAAGAAAGAAAGACAAAATAAGAAACTTGAGTTTTGAGCGAGATGCTCAAAGTCAGGACGGTTTCTCCGGGAAAGACAAGTGACTGGAAGACTTAGCAGCTCTGCCCAAGGCAGAGGCCGGGCTGGCACAGGTGGGCAGCAGCACCAGGCAGATTGATTCTGATTCTGATTCTGATTCTTTTCTGCATGGCCAGTTGAGGAGCTGCTTTGCTTGGCTCCTCATATCTGTTGACAACATTTTCTTTCTTTCCTGATTGGATTATAGGGAGGAGACAAAATAGATTTTCGATAATTGAAAAAATACAATAACATTTCTAAGACGGTAAAAAGAAAAAGGAAGGCTATTTGTTGTGGGAGTTCATGGGAGAGGTGATGCCGTCCTAAACGGGGCTGGCGGCCCGCCACGGAGGGAAGAGGCTGTTTGGGGAGATGGCAGCGGCTTCTGTCCCTGCTTGGAACGTGGGGTGAGGGCTAAAGGGAGACACTGAGGCTGGGAAGCGGCAGTGATGGGGATGCTCAGAAGAGGGGTGCATGGGGGAGGTCCTGAGCTCTGTCCTGGTCATGTTGGGTCTGAGAACATCAAGCTAAGAGCAGGTAAGGGGGTCACGTAAGATGGAGGTGGACTGTGCTTGTGCTTAGGGGTCTTCCTCTTGGCTTTGGGACAGCCTACAGACCAGATTTTTTTTTCTTTTTCTTTTTCCTTTTTTTGCAGAGGCCATTGGGGATAAGTGACTTGCCCAGAGTCACGCAGTTAGGACCATGTTGAAAGCTGAATTTGAACTCAGGTCTTCCTGACTTCAGGGCTGGTGCTCTCTCCACTGGGCCACCTCCTCAGTCTTCAAAGATCAAACCAGGGGGGCAGCTAGGAGGTGCCTGGGAGAGAGCCTCAGGAGGACCTGAGTTCAAATCTGGCCCCAGACAGTGGACACTTCCTGACTGTGTGACCTTGGGCAAGCTCTCCCTCTCCATCCCGGGGGCCAGGGTGCTGGGGGAATGTAAGGTCCTCCGCTTTTCATTGTATGATCCATCCTGGACAGATGAATTATGCCTAAAATTAAACCTTCCCTGGAAAAAGGATATTCTTAGTGCCTGAATGCAGAGGAAGTGAGTACTTAATGCAGAATGCTGCTAATGGGGATCTCATGACTGCTATTATTACAAATTGTCCTTCGTGCTGGGGGGCTGAGTCTCCGGGGGGCTCGTGCAGGGTTCCTTAACTGCTCCCAGCCTCAGAGCACCAGAGGCATCTCACTGTGGTGGGCAGAATGCCCCAGGGCTGCACGGTGGGGAACATGGGGCAAATCGGGGTGTTTCACTGCGGGCCCCATTCCTGTTCCCATCACAGGCCTGGGGTTTAATCCCGGCTCTGCCAGTCTCGTGCCCATCTCTCAGTGGTTCCCAGGTTCTCTCGCTGCCTGCCTCTTTCTTCCTCTGCCCTGCCAGGTTGCCTCAGGCAACCTGGGTCTTCCTGTCAGGATGACTAGGGGGAGGGCACGCTCCCCCCTCCTTCCATGCAGCCATGTGTCCTTATGATTTTTCAGAACCCTTTCCCCAGTGTGTGGCCTTCCCCATTAAGAATATGGGCCTGAGCCCAGGGGCTGCCTCTCATTTTGTATTTTTGTACTTAGCACAGTGCCTGGCACAGAGTAAATGCTTCACATATAGGCATCCATCCACCCACCCATCCATCCATCCATTCATTATCCCTGCAGCAAGCTGACCAGCCATGGAGAAGAGTCAGTGGGCTCACCTGCTGGCCATCCTACCCTGGCTGCCTATTTCTTTGATACTGAACAAAGCACTTGAGCTCATTTACCATTATATCCTTGGCTCACTCCCTTCCTCTTTTTTTTTTTTTTTTATTAAAGCTTTTTATTTGTATAACATATGTATGGGTAGTTCCCCAGCATTGATCTTTACAAAGCTTTCCATTGCAAATTTTACCCCCAGTCCCCTCCCCTCCCCTAGATGGCAGGACGTCCACTACATGTCAATAATGTTGAAATGCTTGAGAAGTTATGCAAGGAAAATCCTATCTACAAGAAAAAAAAGAAAACCAGAGAAAGGCAACACAATGCAAGCAAATGTCAATAGAGATCATGAAAATGTTACGTTGTGGTCCATATTTCATATCCCTCTCTGTGGGTGTATATGGTTTTCTTCAGTGAACAATTGGAACTGGTTTGTCACTCCCTTCCTCTTAATACAGTTCTTGGCAAATAGGAAGTGCTCATTAATACTTTTTCCTCCATACATCCATTCACCCATCCATCCATCCATCCATCCACCCATCTATCCATTTATCCATCTGTCCATCCATCCACCCATCTATCCATTTATCCATCCATACATCCATCCACCAATCTATCCATTTATCCATCTGTCCATTCATCAATCCATCACTTACTTTTCTACCAGGTCCAAACTCTTCTGTTTTATGATTCTCCTGGTAAAAAAGTAAGACAGAATGAGAGGGGCAGAGATCTACATAAAACATGTTTGTTGTACACAAAGACATGTATGTGTCATTACTGGTTTCTAAACTCTTCTGAACATGGTATTCGTGTGGTCTACAAAGCCAAGATGGTAAACCACTGCCAATGAAGACTTATTTCTGTAAGGAAAGATCCATACTTGTTAATATTTACCTAGTGTTTTTTAAGTTTATAAACATATGATCTCATTGGATTGCTTGCTACAATACCTGGCTCAGAGGAGGTACTTGATCAATGCTGGTTGACTGATGGATTCTTAAATCAATCCTTGATTGAGAGCAGGGATTATTATTTCCATTTTATATATGAGAAGACTGAAACTTGGAAAAGTTGAGTGACCTGTTCACAGTCACACTGCTAATGAATATCTAAGGAAGACTTCAGACTCATCTTGTTCTGACTCCATCCCCAGGACTCTATCTCCTGGGCTACACTTCCACGGTCTTCATCAGTGTCTTGAGGCACACATGTAGTGGACATAAAGACTGGCCTTGGAGTAAGGACACCTGAGGTTGTCCCAGCTGTGGTCCTTGCCAGTGGTGGGACTCTGGACAGGTCACTGAATGTGTGTTTCCTCCTACATAAAAGGGGCTAACAATTCATAGATGCTTCTGAGAACCCATGGAGCACTGAATCCAATGTGATGTGATGATTACTTTCCTGAATGGCTTTTCTCTTCTCTCCTTTTTAGAAAAATGAGGCAAGGAAGGATGTCAGCAGATTATCTGAAATTTAGAATTTTAGGAAGATTTCCTGTTTCCTATCTCCTCTTAGATATCTTCCTTCCCTTCCCACTTCCATTCCCAATTCCCTTCCCTTTCTTTCCCTTCCCAATTCCCTTCTTTTCTTTTCCAAATTTTTTCCCAATTCCTTTCTTTTCTTTTCCAAATTTTCTTCCCAATTGTTTCCCCTTCCTTTCCCTTTCCTTCCCTTTCCTTCCTTTCTCTTCCCTTTCCTCCTTTCCCCTTTCCTTTTCCTTTCCCTTTCCTTCCCTTTCCTTCCTTTCTCTTCCCTTTCCCCCTTTCTCCCCTTTCCTCTTCCTTTCCATTCCCTTCTTCCCTCTTTGTCTCCTTTTGTCTCTCTCTCTCCCCTTCCTCTCCCCTTTACCTCCTTTCTTCTGATCACAAACATCATATATTCATACTGAAGGATATCTTTCATTTCCACTTTCCAATTTTATTTCTCCTTGAACTAACATACTTTATTTTTAAACAAGAGATATTTCCAAACATTCCTTGAAAACACAATTATCAAAATAAAGGAGGGATGACATCATTGTTTTTGATTCACTTAAAAAAAGTTAAAAAAAATATTCCTCTAGGAAACAATCTGATTACTTGTGAAAGGAAGAGATGGAGCTTTTGTCTGTGGTTGGGCACGGGATCCGGTCCGTGTTTTGTGGCTTTTCTGTTTGGACATTATGGGCACTATTGCACTCATCATGGCTATTTCTCTCTTGGTGCTACGTTTCTCACTCTATCTCAGCTCATACCAATCTTTCCCGATTTCTCTAAATTCTTGTATTCGTTATTCTTTATGGTGCAATAATATCTCATATAGACATACACTATAATTAATTTCTTCCATCATCAATTGTTGGGCATCTATTTTTGCCTACAGACTTTTATTATCACAGATAGACTGTCATGATTACTTTAAAAAAATCTGTAAGGGCTGTTCTTGTTAGTAACCACCTTGGGACGCAGACCTTGCAATGCTATCTCTGGGGCAAAGCAAAAGAATCATTTAGTTTCTCTTCTTCCGTAATCTCAGATTGTCTTCCCACATGGACTCATTCACAGTCCCTTCAGTAGGGAATCAGCATGCCCGGCATCCCAGGGCCCTTCCAGTGAAAGGTCAGAAACTTCCCTTTAAAACAATTTTTTCTTGGTAACTTTTGTTATTGCATCATCTAATTTTCAGAGCAGCAGCAAAGCATGATGGACAGAGAGAGCTGGCCTTGCAGTCTGGAAAGTCAAGGGCTCAAGTCCCAACTTTGCCAGGTACTGACCGTAGAAGCCCTGGCAAATCACTTAATCTCTCTTATTCCATGAAATCTCACGTCCAGTCCCTACTCTTCATTTCTAAATATATTCCTCTTCTTTTTCTGCCCTAGAGTCATCTTATATAGCAAAGAATAAAAAAGAAAGAAGGAAAAAAATCCCTTGGCAAAAGTACCCAAAACACAGAAGCCTGGATTTAGAGCTAAAAGAAGCACCTGAGTCAAAACTCTCACTTAACATATATGGAAAATGTTACCCAACAGGTTTAAATGAGTCGCTCAAGAGAGGAAGGAGCAAAACTAGGATTTGGGCAGGGTCCTCTGATTCAAAACTTAGGTCTCTTGCCATTAGATCACACTCCTTCATCCCATCCATGGAGATGGGCTGTGCAATATCCCACATCTAAATCCCCAATAAAATAAAAGGAGAAAGAAACATTTTCTCATCTTTTCTTTGGGCACACACTTAATCATTGCAATGACATTGAATTTGGTTACAATTTTTTTCTTTCTTTCTTTTTTTTTTCTGATGCTGTCATTGCTGTTTACATTTATGTTGTTATAATATCATAAACTTTCAAGAACTCCTCCAGGCTTCACAGATGGCTAACATTCTGCTTCTTCAACCTTGAGTCATATGCTGATCAGTGTCCAATCACAAAACAGGATCAATCCAGGGGGAGGAGCTCAGATTGCCAAAGACTTATTATTTTTAAGAGCTCAGAGCTGGGTTTTTCGATTTGACATCTTATCTTCATCTCCTTCTTATGGGGAATCAAGTGATCAGCACTGGGATTCAAATTCAGCCCAAAGAGCCTCCTGACTGCCTGTGCCTTTCTGTTGTATTGCCATGTTCTTCTTCCTTCAAAGCTCAGCTCAACCAATCTCATAGTAGCACCCACTGCTCTTTGTCACTTATTTTAATTTGGATCATGTTGGTTTTTGAACATTCGCCATATTATAAGGCTTTTGAGGGCTCAGAATCACATGGATCTTTAACTATCCCTCAGAGACAAAGAATATGTTCCTCCATCCATCTACCCATCTATCCACATGACTCTTTTTTTTTTTTTTTTTTTTTTTGCTTTTTGCTGAGGCAATTGGGGTTAAATGACTTGCCCAGGATCACACAGCTAGGAAGTGTCTGAGACCAGATTTGAACTCAGGTCTTCCTGACTTCAGGGCTGGTGCTCTAACCACTGCGCCACCTAGCTGCCCCACATGACTCATTTTTGAATGTGTATTATGTAAGACTCTTGTGTGGGTTAGGTGTACACTCATAGCCTTAGCCAGCTGCAAGACCCAAGAACCTTTTAGAGAGTTGCCGAGCTTTCACAACTCCTTGTCCCCAACTCATTTTCCCCAGCCTTCCCACCAAATTGAGTCAAAGAAAATAAATTCTATTCACCTTTTCCCTGCCTCAAAACATAGACCTTACATTCTCCTTACATGGCCAGTATTAACCTTTGAACTGGTTTTTTGTTACGTTAAAAGCTCATATTCTTTTATATTCACATCCCATCACTTCCTGTCTCTCCCCACAGGCATGTAATTTTTCCTCAGACTTCAGAAAGCCTCCATAAAGTCTTAAAAACCCCAGAACACCAGCCCTGAAGTCAGGAGGATCTGAGTTCAAATCTACCCTCAGACATTTAACTCTTCCTAGCTGTGTGACCCTGGGCAAGTCACTTAACCTCAATTGCCTCAGGGGAAAAAAACAACAAATAAAAAAAAAAAAACAGAAGAGGAAGGGGCAAAATTGGCTTCCTTCTGTCCTGCCATAACAAGTCCTCAGGGGCCCATTTATTTATTCCAGACTCTAAGTAAGATGTTTGAGCAGCTGAGGGAGGTTGCCAAAACCAGGATTTGGGGATCATCTGCACATTCAAGGACCCATTCTGTGGAACATAGAATATCTTCCCCACGACCTGATTTGCTAAGGGAAGGAGTTAACCCAGTCATTCATGCTCCTTGTACCTTAGCTGAGGGCTGATAAGCCCTTGGGATCCCGAGCTGCCATTGCACTAAATCCCACCCAGCTCCCTTGCCCTCTCTCCCTGCCCTCTCTGGATCTGTTTTCTGTCTGCCAGCTGCCGAGCAGAGAGGGAGCTGCTGGGGTTAGATCTGCCAGCCTCCTGCTAAGCTCTCCAGCCCTTTCCCATCTCAGAGGAATGCCAGCTGGCCACCCAGACGTGGTTATTGGATAACCTGTGAAGCAGCATGGCATTCTCTGGGAGACAGATCCTATGTCCACGTCAAGCCCCATCAGCTTTGAGTCGGGCCCTCTGTGCTCCCTGAAGAGAGCCACTGGCTCGTGAGTCCCACGGCATCTCTCTTCCTGGGCATTCGGTGGCACAGGCACCCGGTTGGCAGTAATGCTTTATTTTATATGGACACTTCAGAATCCCAAGGGACAAGTGATGACTTCCTTCAGTGGAACCCATTATGGCTGTTCACATAGGTCTGACCTGTGCAGATCCCATGTCTGTCTCCCATAAATTCTCCACACAGGAGCCTCCCAATGTCCTGGACATTTTGTGGCGCTGTCGGCTCTCCCTCTATCGGTTAGCTTTAGCTCAGGCCACATGGTGGCCATCATCTGTTCCAGGAACACGTTTCTTTGATAACGTCTCTCATCCTGCTTCTCCTCTCCTGGTCTGTAATGGGTTGGAGCCTAAGCAGCTCACACACAGTCACTACATGCATGTACCCACAAGACTACATGATATGAGACCCCATGATGTGCAACGATGCGTTATCAGGTGTATTTATGCAGACACATGGGCATGGATGCATGCACAGCACAGTGTACAAATACCTGCATGCAGGTAGATCTTTGTTTACACGTGCATATCTGCACCTCCATATGTATACATCTGTACATATACAAATATAGCTAATATATTCAGAAGAAGACAGTAAATAGAAAACAAATTGGGGCCAGAATAAAGAAGACCCGGGTCCACATCTTGCCTCTGATTTCCACTAGCTTTATGCCCTTGGCCGTGATCCCTGTGTTTCAGGAGACCCAGAGAACTTATTTACCAAAGCATGGATGTATGGTTCCTTGGAGGGAGCTCTCCAAGGTGACAAACTGTATGTCCTTCATAGAGATGCAGCCGTGTACATGTACAAGCCCACATTAAGTATACACACAAGAGTCCCTATGAAATTACACAGAACACTAATTGTTATTTATCATTCATCTCAAATTAAGCACTTTCATAAATAGCTGCTCTATGTATATAGAACATGTAAGTACTTATTTAATTTTTAAAAACTACTCAGATTGGAAGGATTTTCAGGGAAGAGAGCAGTAAATCCTCAAGCAGGTCACAGCATTCAAGGTAGACGTGTGGCTATTGAACATTAATTTTCAATCCAGTGGCATTTATCATCCTCAAAGGAACGAGTGACTTCTTTTGGGAGAAGCAGCCTTTTCTTCTGAGCTCCACACCAGGCAGCAGGAACTGCCATTTTTCATCTGTATTAAGTTCCTGACACCTATGTTAGCAAAATGGATTCCGGTCATGGGAGGGCTGATTTCATTTTGTCTGGGGCATTTCACGTACCTGAGAACAACAAGGACTGCCCCCCCTCCAGGTTATTTTTCTTTCCCATTCTTTCTTGCTCTTCAATTCTGGTTGAAAATTGTACTTGTCATCTAGTAATGATTTGCTTCCTCCCAAGAAAATCATTACTCTTTCTGAAAATGGCCATATGGATGATGAATCTTGGAAGATTTTCCATGATTCTACCACCAGGCTGCATGGACCTGCTTTCCCTTTTTCTTTTTTTTTAAATTATTAAAGCTTTTTATTTACAAAACATTGGCATGGGTAATTTTTTAACATTTACCCTAGCAAAACTTTCTGTTCCAGATTTTTCCCTCTTTCTCCCCACCCCCTCCCCTAGATGGCAGGTAGTCCAATACATGTTAAATATGTTTAAATATATGATATGGGTACATATAGTTATGCAGTTATCTTGCTGCACAAGAAAAATTGGATCTAGAAAGAAAAAAAACTGAGAAGAAAAACAAAATGTAAGCAAACATCAACAAAAAGCATGAAAATGCTATGTTGTGGTCCACACTCAGATCTCACAGGCCTCTATCTGGGTGTAGATGGCTTTCTTCATCATAAGATTATTGGAACTGATCTAAATCATCTCATTGTTGGAAAGAACCATGTCCATCAGAATGGATCATCATATAATCTTGTTGTTGCCGTGTATAATGATCTCCTGGTTCTGCTCATTTAGCTCAGCATCATTCCTGCAAGTCTCTCCAGGCCTCTCTGAAGTCATTCTGCTGGTCGTTTCTTACAGAACACTAATATTCCATAACATTCATATACCATAATTTATTCAGCCATTCCCCAATTGATGGGCATCCATTCAGTTTCCAGGTTCTAGCCACTACAAAAAGGGCTGCCACAAACATTTTTGCACATGTGGGTCCCTTTCCCTCCTCTAAGATCTCTTTGGGATATAGGCCCAGTAGAAACACTGCTGGGTCAAAGGGTATGGACAGTTTGATAACTCTTTGAGCATAGCTCCAAATTGCTCTCCAGAATGGCTGGATCTGTTCACAGTTCCACCAATAATGCATCAGTGTCCCAGTTTTCCCACATCCCCTCCAACATTCATCGTTATCTTTTCCTGACATTTTAGCCAATATGACAGGTGTGTAGTGGTACCTTGGAGTCATCTTAATTCACATTTCTCTGATCAATAGTGGACCTGCTTTTCCAAATAGAATCCTTGCCCTATCATCCAACCCTGTACTCAAACTCTGGCTTGCATACAGGCTGTGAAATCCTACTCCTTTTGCTGCCCAGATAGGAGATGAGCAGGGGGGCAGGCACCCCATTTTTAAGCATGATTAAGCTGATGGCCAGGAGCTGCTTACAGATATCTGTGTTCACTGCTCCAACTGGGACCACGACCTCAATTTTCAGGAAACAAAATAACAAAACCTTGAGAGGAGACTCCATGGCACTGGACACATATTTGTGCAAAGGTAGGATGACAGGGACTCCAAAGGAAAAGCCGGACACTTGCCTCCTTCCTAACATTACAGCTTCTGAAAGCCTTTCCCTTCGGGAGGAAGGGCCATATATCTGCTCAGGTAGCAGGCTTGGCCACCACTGGATAAAGGGCTGCCTCTTTTGTGGGGGATTCTCCTTAACAAAGAGCTGCGTGTAACATGAGGTAACACAATAGGCCAGCAGGTAATCAAAAGGGCTTGGACTGAAGGGGAGAAAATGGCTGCCGAGCCAGCAGAGCAGCCCCCTGTGCTGTCAAGCAGAAAGGCAGCCCTGTTCAGCTCTGGAAAATAGCCCGAACAGATCAATCATACGGCCTCTGTCGCCTTCCTCCAGACACAAAGTCACACTCACTCTGCTTTCAGAATATTTTATGTTGTTTAGCAAAAGCGGAGACTGACTGACTGACTGACTGACTGACAATGAATGAATGAATGAAGTACGTTTATTAAGTACCTATTGGGTGGCGAGTGTTGCACTAAGAAAGGAAGAGTAATTAATTGTAAACCTGCCTAAAAAGATGTCTGCTGTTTTTGCCTCCTCGTTCACAAGCAGAGAGAGAGAGAGCTTAGGGGAGCTGGCCCAACAAGGAACCAGGGCGAAGGGATGCTGCCAGTGCTGTCTTTGTCCAGCTTGTCACAGTGCCCCATTCGGAGAAACCTGGACATGGCTCATTCTCTAGAATATGGATGAGCTTCCCAAGTCCTAGCTGGAGACTCCAGAGGTTTTCCTTTTTAGCTGAGAAGATTCCAAATAGGATTGGGGGGGGAGGGGGAGACTTACTTGCTTTTTGGATTAGGGAAAATGAAAGGATAGCAGTTTTCTAATTCATTGATTTGGGGCAAAGCACTGGATGTTTAGTCAAAAAGGCCTGTATTCAAACATTGCCTTTGACATTTCTTAGATATCTAACCTTGAGAAAGTCGTTTAATTGCGGTCTGCCTCAATTTCTTTATCTGTTCATTGGGAAATCTGCAGGGCCCAAATGAGATAATATGAGCAAAGTTCTTTTTACAGTGCAAATTACTATTTAAATATCCCTTACTACTACTTTCACTATTGTCATTATTATTATATGTATGCTAAATAATATGATAAGTCTAGGATAAGGACATATTCTGCTGAGAGATACAAGGGGGAGAGACAGACAGAGACAGAGAGAACAGAGACAGAGAGAGAGACACAAAGACAGACATAGAGACAAAGAGACACATGCAAAGAAAGAAGAGATATACAGAGATACACACACAGAAACACACACAGACAAAGAAGTAGAGGCAGAGAGACAGAGACAAAGACAAAGAGAGGCAGAGACACAGAGAGACACAGAAAGGGAGGGAGGTGATGGAGGGAGGAAAGAAACTTAGAACAATTAATAGGCACTAACTAGGAGCCAAATACAATGCTAAGTGCTGGGAATCCAAGTATGAGCTAAAAGAGAAATAATACCTTTCCTCAAAGAACTTAGAGTCTAGTGGGGGAAGACAAAGTTAAACATTAAAAAAGGGGAGAAAAGTGTGTGTCTGTGTGTCTGCATATGTGTGCACGTGTGTGTAGTGTGTATGTGTGTGAGTGTGGGAGTGTGAGAGTGCATATATGTGTGTGTGTGTCAGGGATGTGCCTGGGAGCTAACAGAGAAGCATCCATGGCTGGCTGGACTTTTCCCCAAATGCTGGCTGGAGAGAACTTAGCAGTTGGAGGGGGAGGGGGGAAGGAGGCATCTTCTAGGTGAAAAGAACTATGGGACTAGAGGTGGAGAAGCCGGAAGTCAGGAACAATCACTAATCCATGAACACTAAGATCCTATAATGTCCAGGAAACACGGTCCCTGTCCTCAAAGAGCTTACCATCAAATGGTGCTCTGATTGGAGCAGAAAGGAAACTGCTCAATTTGCTGGAATCACAAAGACTGCCTAACTTCCACTTTCTTTTTTCTTTTTCCCCCCTGAGACAATTGGGGTTAAGTGACTTGCCCAGGGTCACCCAGCTAGGACAAGTTAATGATCCGAGGGCAGGTCCTTCTGCTTCAGGGCTGCTGCTCTACCCACTGTACCTCCTCGCTGCCCCTAACACCCACTCTCAAAGGACACAGAACTAACTGATGACTAA
>JAJPUD010026383.1:0-16561 GCA_023553655.1 Myrmecobius fasciatus
ATTGAACTGAATTGAACTGACTTATGTAAGCACCTTGAGGAAAAAAACTTGTTTCAGAAGTTCTTCTTGTAACTTAGTCATGTCTCTTCAGAAACATTGTAACAATGCAACATTTACTGAAACAATTTTGGTGAAAGAAAGAAAGAAAGGAAATAGTTATTCATTAAACACTATTATATCCTAGTTACTATGCTTAGAGATATATAAATATTATTTCGTTAGATCCCCAAAATAACTGGCAAGTATGCATTATTATTATCCCAACTTTTCAGTGGAGGAAACTGAGGGAAACAGATTTAAGTGACTTGTCTAGACTCATGAAATTCTTAATAGTCTGAGGTTCTATTTGATTGCAGATCATCCTGGGTAACCTACTTAAACAGAATCACAACAAATGTATGGATGGAGTGGAGTAAAATAGGTACTGAAAGGATTGAATGTTTATTTACACTTTTGAGTTCTAAATTCTAATGTTTTTCATTATGAAAACAAGACTGATTTATAAAGAGTGATACTATAAGCAAATTAATAGGAGCAAAGAATAGTCAACACATTAGATCTGTGGAGAAGGGTGGAATTTAGGAGCAAAGAACTATAGAACATTATGAAATGCAAAATGAATAATTTTGATTACTTTAAATTAAAAGATTCTTGCACAAACAAAACCAATGAAACACAATTTAGAAGGGAAGCAGAAAGCTGAGAAACAGTTTTTATAGTTAATGTTTCTGATAAAGATCTCATTTTATTAAACAGGCAGAGAACCAAGTCAAATTTATAAGAATACAAATCATTCCTCAGTTAATAAATGGTGATGACAGGAAAAGATAATTATAAATGTTGGAGGGGATGTGGGAAAACTTGGACACTAATACATTGTTTATGGAGTTGTGAACTGATCCAGCCATTCTGGAAAGCAATTTGGAACTATGTCTAAAAAGTTATAAAACTGTGTATATCCTTTGATGCCATAATGTCACCATGGATTCTGTATTCCATAGAGATCATAAAGGTAAAAGGACCGCCATATACAAATATATTTGTAGAAGCTCTTTTTTTAGTGATAAGGAATTGAAAATTGAGTGGATGCCTATCAATTGGGAAATGGCTGAGTAAATTATGATATGTGAATGTAATAAAATATTATTCTTCTATAAGAAATGATAAGCAATCTTATTTCAGAAAAGTCTAGGAAGGTTTATTTGAACTGATGCTGAGTGAAGCTGGAACAAAGAACATTGTACACAGTAATAGCAAGATTATGTGATAATCAACTCTGATGGACTTGACTTTTCTCAGAAATGAAGTGATTCAAGAAAATTCTAATAGACTTGGAATGGAAAATGTCATCTGCATCCAGAGAGAACTATGGAAACTTAATTTGGATTGAAGCATAATATTTTCACTTTTTTGTTTGTTTATTTGTTTGCTTTTTCTTTCTTGTGTTTTTTTTTCTCTTTTGGCCTGAGTTTTCTTGTATAATATGACAAATATAGAAATATTTTAAAAAATATTGTACGTTTAATCTATATCAGATTGCTTGCTATCTTTGAGAATGGGGTGCTAAGAGGAGGAAGAAAAATTGGAATACAAGACCTTACAAAAATGAATGTTGAAAACTATCTTTATGTGTATTTGGAAAAATAAAGTACTGTTGAGAAAACAAAAGAAAATTAGATTTTATCTTTTGACTACTCAATAGCTTTATTACAAGAAGAGCTGAAGAATTCGCAGATGCCCATCACACTAGAATGGCAAAGTTAAAGGAAAAGGGGTTCAAACATAACTTCAAAATTTCCAAAAATAAGATCTGATGGGATTCCATGATTAGACCTATATGAAAAACTGCATAATTGGTTAATCTATTAAAGAAATCACCCATTAAAAACCATATTATAGAAATAAGAAGTCATGTTAGTCATGTCTATTATTCACTGTAAAAAGGATATTATTCCTAAATATATTTTAACTTGTTAGTTTAATCATACTAGCTTCTTCGACTATAAGGAAAAGAAAGACTTAATTACTATTCCAAAATGTTACCACCTGCAACATTCACCTCCTCTACTTCAATACTTATCTCTAGGATTAGAGTTCATCAAATTCAAATCTTTGAAATTAATCTTGAAAATGCCAGGAGCATTTCACCAAGAAATAATCTTTTTGATAGATGTGTATTGGCAATGAATAGTCTTTATGAATTTTTGCTTTCTTTTCCACGTCCAGAAAATGAAATAAATAAATAAAAAAACAAAACCAAAAAACAAAACAGTAAACAAGTAGTCCCAGAAAAAGATGTAGATGTGTGTGTGTGTGTGTGTGTGTGTGTGTGTGTGTGTGTGTGTGTGTAGGCTCTTTTTTCCCCTGAGGACTATGAAAAATATTACAAAGTTTAGAAAATAGAAATGGATAATTTAATTCAGTAATAAATACAATGATGTTTAAATCTTTTAATTTTGTAATTATTAAGGACTGGAGACACAGAATTTGGTTTGTAAATATCTGGATGCACTAGAATATGATCTCAAAGAAAACCAGAGAAATTCATCTACAAGGGATTAAATTTTTTATTCATTAGGTATGCAATTTACTTAAGACCAGATTATATTTTGATTTCATTAGTTTGAGTGAATTTACTTATGACAGCAAAGTTAAAAAAAATAAAACAATCAGATAATACCTGGATCTGTCAAACTTTTTCAAACTGCAAGGAATGATAAAGGCCTGAACTAGAGGCTTAACAATTTAAATGTGTGATAAGACAAAAATGTTAGCTGAGCTTCAAGTAACAATTATTGACTGCTTTTCAGACACTTTTTATGCAGCAAATCAAAAGACTTTGTTGAGGATCTATTTAATATTGGTAGTTTCATGAATATGTATCAGTTCCCCTTTCTTGCAAAAAAAAAGTAGTAGAGAAGAGATGAATGGGAAACTTAAACAGGAAGGAAATGAATAGGAAAACAAAAGAGTAGAAAAAAGACGGGAAAGAGGGTAAAGAAAAGTTGAAAAGAGGAAGAGGAAGGAAAGAAGAAAAGGAAGAAAGTTCTGGCAAAGTTGTAGTTAGAACAATAACTGAAAAATTTCATTTCCAGCTTAACAAAAATGAAATTGCTTTGGGGAAAACCCCTCAAATTAACCATATATAGGAGGACACTAACTGTAAAAGAAACTCTGGTCACTGGCAAATAGTAGATGGTTAGACAGGGACTATACATTTGTGTCCATTATGGGAGACCTTAACATATCAACTTCACTGGTGAGAACATTGATACCTAGAAGAATAAAGTAAGGAATTCAATCAATTTTGGATCCTTGAGACAGAGTACTGATTATCTATTATTAGTTATATCTATAGGTATTGTAACTAAAACACTGATACACAACAACTAGACATTTTAAGATCCTAGGCAAGGGAAAGAAAGAACATACTAGATTATATGTTTTGATTCAATAAACTTTGATACATTCCAATGCTAGTGTAAAAATGGTAATTGAAAAAAAAACAGCACTCATTCGTTTTAGAGATTCTGTGATCCTGGGTCAATGCATGGAATGGTTATTGTGTAAAAAGGAAATTTATTATGATAGCCATATATGAAAACATCTAGTATAGATTGTCTAAGTATACTATAAATCTATGACTACTTGCAGTCAGTGCTATTCTACATTAAATATTTTGGGAAGATTGCTTCTGTTTACCATCAAGAATCCATATTGTTTGGGGATACTGGTTAGTCAACAAAGTGAAACAACTGGACAGATTGTTTTTCACAACTGAATTGAATTGTTATTTTTATTATGCAAGTGTTATAAAATTGCATACTATTAAATACCATTGAAATTGAAAAAAAGAAGAGAATTCTAAAAGATGGCAGAGTAAGTCATAATACCTTAGGTTCTTCAAATTTTCCCCACCAAATAAGAATATCACCTCTAAGCAAACACAGAGTAGCAGAAATAAACAAAAGTTTGGGTAAAGTAGCTGTCCTTCTAAGACAACTTGAGAAGACCCTAGGAAAGTTTCAAACTTGAGGGTTGGAAGTTAGGCCTGAGTGAAAAGCAAACATCTCAAGGACAGCTTTTCATTATCAACGAACACGTTCTGGTGGCATCTGGGTTGGGAGACAACTTCAGTCCCAGGAACTTTCATCTCACGGACAGTATGGGGTCAAATGGTTGACCAAAAGATTGAAGGGCTTCCCCCTATTGAGGGATACCAATCACAGCCTTTCTAACCAGATATATTATGACTTTGATGGAAAGGAGCTAGCAAATACCTGGCAATTGTGGTAATGGAAAGGGAGGGACCTTATTGGCTGTGGACACCTGGAAGAGAGCATGGAGAAGCATGACTGAGGTCCTAGCTGTGGTTTAGGGCTATAGAGGAGTGCCCACATTTAAGCCTCTAGACAGAGCTCAGAAAATATCAGGAAAACAATCCTGAGGCATCACTCTCCATATCTTTGGACTGGAACCTGATTATAATTACAAGCTGTCAAAATAAAGTAAAACAAACAGAATATAAAAATAAAAATGAGTAAATAAGAGAGAAAGAGCCTAACCATAAATAGCAACTATGGGAATGGATAAGATCGGTGTTACTATTCAGAGGAAGATAGTGGAGCTAAAAAATGTACCTCTTTCACTTAGAAACATCAAATGGTTATAAGCCCAAAAGGAGTTCTTGGAAGAACTTAAAAATCAAGAAAGACTGAGGAAAAATTTTGGGGAAAAAGTGAGAACAATGCAAAAAATTATGAAAAGAATGTCAGCCATTTGTAAATAGAGTACCAAATGAAGGGAAAAAATGAAATAAGAATTGTTGGACTACCTGAAATTTAATGATCAAAAAAGGAATCTTGATACACCATGACAAGAAATTATAAAGGAAAAGTACTCAAAAGTTCTAGAACAAGAAAATAAAACAGAGTAGAAAAAATGCACTGATTATCATCTTCCTAGATGGAAAACTTATAAGAATAAATCTCCCAGATTTAGGAGAAAATATTGTAAGCAGCAAGGCAAAAAAAATTAAATCTCACAGAACTACAAACAAGACTACTGAAATCCTAACAGCTTCTATGTTGAAAGAAAGTAATTCTTGGAACATTATATTTCATAGAGTAAAAGATCTGGGATTATGACTATGGATAATTTATCCAGCAAAGTTAAGTATAATCCTGAATGAGGAAAATGAATATCTAACAAATTGAATGACTTTCACTTATCACAAAAAGAGAAGACATTAAGGGAAAATATGATGTATAATTTCCAGAAGAAATACAAAGTATTCATTAAAGACCAATGAAAGGGACTCAAAAAGATCAAATTGCTTACTTCTTAAATGTGAAAATGTTAGCATTATGCTTATGACTGTCATTATTTGAGTTGTATGAAAAAAAAAGCTTTGGCTATGTTGTGCATGATGAAGCAATTCTAAAAAATAAAGCATAAAGATAGATAAAAAGTAATTATTTTATACAAATTATATTAAAAACAAGATCTAGTACAGAAAAAAACAAGTAAGGGGGAAGATGGGTAGTGCTGGAACACTACTCTCATCAGAAATGGATTAAAGATGGAATAATATACATATATATCTGGAAGGATAAAACATCATTTCAAATTAGAAATAAAAAGAAGGGAGATAGGATAACGCAGTGACATTTACAAGGGAATGTAGATTAATAATTAGAAGGGGAGGGGATAAGGGAGAAACTCAATAAAATAAGTACATTAATATGTAGAGTATAGGAGAATGTAAGGGAGGGACTGTGAGAAGTGAAAGTATATTAAGGAATAAGGGAACAAAATAGTAAGGATATAAGTGTAGAGGGATAGGGTGAATAGGATGAGAAAGATAGTGAAGAAAAATAGGATGGAGGTCCACATACAATAAAAAATTATAACTTTGAATGTGAATATGATAAATTTACATACAAAACAGAAATGGATGGAAGAACGGAATAGAAATTTGAATTCGATAATATATATCTTTAAATATGTGGCATAAATTTAGGAACTTGCTAGAACTCTCCCAATTTCCCTTCACTGAAACTAAGCTTCTGAACAGAGTCTGATTGAATGAAATCACTCTACAGGCTAAGATAGACTCAAAAAACTTCAAGAAAGATCAATCTCATTGGGTTAAAACTGATGTTTATCCCAGCTCAGATAGATTGTGGGAAAACCAGTAAGAGGATCTTTATCACAGCAAATCAATAATTAAAACCCTCAGTTCTAGCTCAGTAGAGGAGAAAATTGGCAGGTCAGCTTTCAGTCCTACCTCAGAACAGGAACTCTGGGAAACCAGGCTGTTTCCTGAAGAGAGCAGGCAAAGCTACCTCCTGCCTCCTGCAAACACAAAGGTCCCCTGTGCTCAAAACGAAGGCTCAGAGCTGGACAGGAAGCTTGGGACACTGCTCCCTTATCCCAGGAACAGAGCTCCACCTTAAAGTAAAAAGGAATCCCCCCCAAAAAAAAAAGAAAAAAAGAAAATGAACAAGGAAAAGAAAAGAACCTTGACCATAGAAAGCTACTGTGGTGACAGGGCAGACCAAAACACAAACTCAGCCAAGGACAGAATGTCCACACAGAAGAAATCTCAAAGAACAAGATAAATTGGTCTGAAGCCAAAAAAGACTTCTTTGAAATGCTCATAAAAGACTTCAAAAAGCAAATGAGAGAATAGAAGAAAAATGAGAGATACATGAGAGAATTTAGAGCTTGGAGAAAAGAAAGGAAAGAAAAAATAGTACAATTATCCAAATGGAAAAAGAGATACAAAAGTTTACTGGAGAAAATCACACATTAAAAATAAGAAAAGGACAAATGGAAGATCATGACTTTGTGAAAGTAAGAATCAAACAAACTAAAAAGAATGAAAAAATGGAAGAAAATGTATTATACCTCAATGGCAAAACAGCTGACCTGGAAAATGGATCCAGAAGAGACAATTTAAAAATTATTGGCCTAACTTAAGGTCATGACCAGAAAAAGATCCTGGATATCATTCTACAAGAGGTCATTAAGGAAAATTGTCCCAATATTCTAGAAGCAGAGGGAGAAATATTGATTGAAAGAATTCATCAATCACCTCTGCAAAGAGATCCCACAATGAAAACTCCAAGGAACATTGTTGCAAATCTCCAAATCAATAATCTCAAGGAAAAAAATACTGCAAGCTGCCAGACCAAAAAAAAAAATAAAATATCAAGTAACAACAATCAGGAATTCCCAGGATTTGGTTGCTTCTATAATAAAGGCTTGAAGGGCTTGGAATACATAGTCCAAAAGGCAAAGGACCTTGGTTTACAACACCTAACTACCTAGTGAGATACAGCATCATCTTTCAGGGGAAGTGATGGAATTTCAATGAAGTAAGAGACTTTCTTTCATTTCTATTGAAAACTAATCAGAAAAATTATTCTCTAAACACAGGAGTCAAGAGAACCATAGAAAGGTAAATAGGGGGAAATTATGTATATGATGTAAAGGTTAAACTGTCTATATCCCGATTTGGGAAAAGAATATCTGTACCTCTTCAGAACTATATCTGTCACTGGGGCAGAAAGAGGGGGGTATCACATGGACTGAGGGTATAGTTAGATGGACTGTGATGTAATGACATCAAAGAAAAAGACATTAAGAGGTAGGAAAAGGTCTGTACTGGAAAAAGAGGAAAGGGGATTTATATTGGGTAGAAGTGATAGAAAATAACGTAGTGGGTGGAATGGGTGAAAAAATATTATTAAGACAAAGGTAGGGAAGGGGTGAGAAGAGATAAGGTAGTGGGTGGAGTAGTTAGAAACACTAGTAAGACAAGAGGGAGGGGTGATAGAAGATAATATAGTGAGCAGGGCAAGTGAAAAAAAAACACAGGACTAAGGACAGGGTGAAAAGAGAATACAAAAGTATATACAGGAGAGAAAATAGGATGGAGGAAACTGCAAAACTGATAATCATGGCTGTGAATGTGAATGGCATGAACTCTAATAAAAGGGAAGCAAATAGCAAAGCTTTTTAATTGACTTTATTTCTATGGAAAGCACTTTGCAATTGTGCTCATATAGTTCTTTACTTTGCTCTGGCAGGTAGACTCCCAAATATTTTTTCCTATTTACTGTATTTTATTTAAGATGTCATTTAAAAAGGAATTTCTCTTTCTATCTCATCCTGCTGCACTTTGTTGGTAATGTATAAAAAATGCTGATGATTTCTGTGGATTTATTTTGAATCCTGCAACTTTGTTAAAGTTGCAAATTGTTTCTAGTAGTTTTTTCTTGGAATCTTGGAATCACAAAGTATGCCATCATATTATCTGCAAAGAGTGATAAATGATTTCCTCATTACCTAGTCCAATTTCTTTAATATATTTTCTTCTTTTATTGCAAAAGCTAACGTTTGTGATACCATATTGAATAATAATGGTGATGATGCGCAACCTTGTTTCACCCCTGATCTTATTGGGAATTGTTCTAGTATAGCTCCCTTACTTATGATACTTGCTAATGGTTTTCAAGAGATACTATTGATCATTTTAAGGAAAACTTCATTCATTGCTATATTCTTTCATGTTTTTAATAGTAATTGGTGTGGAATTTTGTCAAATGCTTTTTCTACATCTATTGAGATAATCATATGATTTTTGTTATTTGGTTATTGATATAGCCAATTATGCTAATAATTTTCCTAATATTGAACCAGTCCTGCATTCCTGCTATAAATCCTACTTAATACTTTGTATTAGCCTGGAGATAACTTGCTGTAATCTGTTTGCTAATATTTTAAGATTTTTGCATCAATATTCATTAAACATTGGTCTATAATTTTCTTTGTTTTCATTCTACCTAATTTAGGTAGCAGCACCATACCTATGTTATGAAAGGAATTTGGTAAGACTCCTTCTTCCCCAATTTTTCCAATAGTTTGCATAGTATTGGTATTAATCATTCTTCAAATGTTTGATAGAATTCACAAATAAATCTATCTGGCTCTGGGGATTTCTTGCTAGGGAGTTATTAATAAGTTGTTCAATTTATTTTTCTGAAATGGGACCAGTTAAGTAATTTATTTCCTAATCTGGTCAATCTATATTATTTTAAGTATTCCTCCATTTCATTTAGATTTTCAGATTTATTGACATATAGTTGGGTAAAATAACTCCTATTTTTTGCTCTAATTTCCTCTTCATTGGTAGAAAATTCTCCCTTTTCATTTTTGATATTAACAATTTGACTTTGTTCTTTCCTTTTTTCTAAGCAAATTAAGTAAAGATTTATCTATTCTGTTAGTTTTTTCAGAAGGTCAGTTCTTACTTATGTTTATTAATTCAACACAGTTTTCTTACTTTCAGTTTTATTAATCTCCCCTTTTATTTTCAGAATTTAAAATTTGGTATTTAATTGGGAGGGTTAATTTTTATTTTTCTAGCTTTTTTAGTTGCAGGCCCAATTCGTTGATCTTCTCTTTCTCTATTTTATGCAAATAAGCATCTAGAGATATGGAACTTCCCCTAAGAAATGCTTTGATTGCATCCCATAAATTTTGGTTATGTTGTCTCATTATTGTCATTTTCTTGGATGAAATTAGCAGTTGTGTCTTTGATTTGTTGCTTCACTTAATCATTCTTTATTATTAGACTATTTAGTTTCCAATTAAATTTTAATCTTTTTGCCTTGTTTTTTTTATTGCATGTCATTTTTTATTGTGTCATGATCTTAAAATGCATTTACTCTTTCTGCCTTTCTGTATTTGATTTTGAGTATTTTATGCCCTAATACATGGTTAGTTTTTCTATAGGTTCCATGTACTGCTGAGAAAAAAAGGTATATTCCTTTCTGTCTCCATTCAATTTTCTCCAAAGGTCTATTTTGCCTAACTTTTATAGAATTCTACTTACTTATCTAATTTCTTTCCTATTCATTTTGTGGTCCAATTTATCTCATTCTGATACATAATGTTGAGATCCCCACTAGTGTAGTTTTGCTGTCTACTTGTTCTTGCAGATCTCTTAACTTCTCTAGGAATTTGGATGCTGTACCGCTCAGTGCATATATGTTTAGTGTTGATATTACTTCATTATCTATGGTACCCTTTAGCAAGATGCATTTTCCTTCCTTATCTTTTTGAATTTGAATTTGAATTAAATCTATTTTTGCTTTTTCTTCATCTGAGATCAGGATTTCTATACCTGATTTTTTTTTTTATTTCAGCAAAAGTATAATAGATTCTTCTCTAGCCTTTTATCTGTACTCTGAATGTATCATTCCGCTTTAAATGTCTTTCTTGTAAACAAAATATTGCAGGATTCTGGCTTTTAATCCAGTCTTCTATTCACTTCTGTTTTATGGAAGAATTCATACTCACAGTTATAATTCATATTCACAGTTATAATTACTAATTCTGTATTTCTTGCTATCTTGTTTTCCTTGTTATGCTTTTCTCTTTTCTTTCCCCCTTTCCCTCCTCCCCAGTATTTTGCTTTTGACTACTACAACTCTCAAACAGCTCTCCCCTTTTATAGTCCTTTCCCCTTTCTTATGCTTTTTATCTTCGGCTTCTGTTCTCCCTTCTATTACCCTGTCCCTTTCCTTTCCCATCCCCCT
The DNA here is from genome assembly GCA_023553655.1 of Myrmecobius fasciatus. Classification (NCBI taxonomy): domain Eukaryota; kingdom Metazoa; phylum Chordata; class Mammalia; order Dasyuromorphia; family Myrmecobiidae; genus Myrmecobius; species Myrmecobius fasciatus. The sequence continues at coordinate 10,611 of JAJPUD010026383.1, forward strand.
TCCTTTTTCATTATAGGGTGAGATAAGTTTCTCTGTGAAGTTATGTCTGATATTCTCTCTTTGAGCTACATCTAATGAGGGGAACATTCACACAATCTTCATACCTGTCCCTTCTTTCCCTGAATTGTAATAAATCTTTTTTGCCTCTCCATGTGATCTAATTTTCCTCATTTTAACTCCATTTTCCTCTTCTTCTAGTAGAATCCCCTTTCCTCCTCTAGTTTCTTTTTTATATTATCACAATAAAATTAAATTTTGCCTGTACCATCCAAGCAATACCCATATCAGAAACACAGATCACAAGATTTAAACATATCTTCCATTTAGGGATAAACGATTTTTAACTTTTAAGGCAAATTTTTTTCTTTCCTTTTTATCTTTTTATGTTTTTCTTGAGTTCTGTATTTGAAGACTGAATTTTCTGTTGAGCTCTGGGTTTTTTCATCAGAAATGAATGAGTTCATTTGTTTCATTGAAACTCTAACTTTTCTCCTGAAAGATAATGCTTAATTTTGCTCTGTTTTTGATTCTTGGCTGTAATACAAGTTCCTTTGTCTTTTGGAATATTAGATTCCAGATCCTTCAATCCTTCAAAGTGATAGTTGCTAGGTGCTGGGTAATCCTGATTATGGCTTCTCAATATTTGAATTGTTTCCTTCTAGCTGTTTGCAATATTTTCTCCTTGATCTGATAATTCTGAAATTTACCTATGATGTTCCTTGGAGTTTTCATTTGGAGCTCTCTTTCAGGATGTGATCAGTGAATTCTTTCAATGTCTATTTTACCCTCTGGTTCTAAAATATCAGGGCAGTTTTCCTTGATGATTTCTTGAAATATGATTCTAGACTCTTTTTTTCATCATGTTTTCCAGAAATCCAACAATTCTTAGATTGTTATCCTAGATCTATTTTGCAGGTCAATTGTTTTTCTGATTGGGTATTTTACATTGTCTTCTATTTTTTCTGGTTTTGTTTAACCGATTCTTGAAGTCTTATTGAATAATTCATTTCCCTTTGTTCAGTTCTAATTTTTTTGTGAATTATTTTCTTCAATTAGCTTTTTAAATCTCCTTTTGTACCTGACCAATTGAACTTTTAAATGAACTTTTAAAGTAAACTTTTATATAAAAAGTTTTGTTCATTGGAATTTTTCCCATTTGACAAATTCTGTTTTTCAAGTAATTGGTTTCTTTTTCAAATCTATTTTGTAAAACACTATATGCTTTTCCATTTCATCAATAATATTTTTCATGTAACTACATGATTTTTCCATTTCACTAAATCTGTTTTTACAGTTTTCTTCAGAAAATGAGTTTCCTTTTCCAAACTCTCTTGCAAAGTCTTCATTTCTCATTTTTCTTTTCTTTTTTAAGATCTTTTTTGAATTCTTCCAAGAGAGCCTTGTAAGATGGGATGCAATGTATGTCATCCTTTAGGGCTTCATCTGGAGATGATTTGCTTTTAGGATTCTCAGGGTTTGAGGTCTGTTCTTCTCTTTCTCCATAAAAGGTATCTTTGGCCAGATTTTTTTTTTCTTTTTTTCTCAGTTTTTTTTTTTTTAAAGTTGAAGTCTGCTCTGCTCTTAGAACAAAGGGCAGCATGTTCCAAATTCCTTTAACAGGGAACAGATGCTTTAGGCTGCCTTGAGCCAATGCTGCTGACTTCCTTCCAATGTTGGGCAAATGTGGCCAGGTTCTGCTTTATTCTGGGGTTCAGAGGCTCACTATTGGCCTTTTATATTTGTGTTTGATGTCTCAAAGCTAATGTGCTGATTCACTGACTTGTAACCAAGACAGAGTAGCCAATGCTACTGTATTTTGGCTAAGAGCCTTTCATTCTCCAGCATAAAGAAACCACACCTTCATGCATCCCTACACTGTGTCTGCACTTTGTCGCCTTCCTCTGTGCCTGATTGAAACACTTTTTCTGAATTTTTTTTTGAAATATTTTCTACTTGAAATTTGTTACATTCCAAATATTTGTGGGTTCTGTCACTCCAATTCTGTCCAGAGGCTTGATCTGGCATCGATCTGAGGTATGCTAGGAAGAGCTAAGATAACACTCTGTCTACTCTCCACCATCTTGACTCTTCCCCCTTTTAAATAATGTTTTATAAAATTTGTTAAATTGTAGATACCTATAAATCATAAAAGACTATTCTATGTCACTTAATACTAAATTCATCTTTTAAAAAATCATTTACTCACTTCTTTCAACCTTTCCAACAAGTTTAAGAGATTTTTGATCAAATGATCTATTAAACTAGGTAAACTATATCTATTTTAGAACCATTATTTGTGACAAGGAGACAATAGAACTATGGGACTTCAACTAGTTCTATTTGAAGTCTATGTTACTGACACTGATAACATCATTTGTAAACAGAGGTAGAGCAAGGGCCCACATGTAGGCAAGAGGCATTCCTTTACCTGTATCTTAGGAGTATAACTAAAATAAACAACTTTAATCTCTCTCTCTCTCTCTCAACTTCCAACCTTATTTTTCAAATGACATTTTAATTCCTGTCAGGAGGGAAAACAAGAATTTTGGATGAGATATCACTCTGTCACCTTGGAAATAAGGGCTATTTGGGTTAGAATTATATTTATCTATTCACTTAAATATAGTCAAGGGGACATGATTAAGTTTAAATTACCTTCTGATCACTGTTTCTCATTATTGAAGGGACCTTAAGTTTTATCTCAATATTTGACCACTTCCCCACTAAATACTTATTCCATAGTGAACACAAAGCAAACAGTAAAGAAGCCGATATATCCAAATTGTTAACAAAATTGATATCAGAAAAGGTATACATTAGAGATTATCTATTAGTCAATAAAATGCAAAGCAGCTCTCCCATCAGGAGTAAAATAACTTAGCTCCACTAAGACAGTATTCTAGATCTTATCCAAAGAGAAAATTCTTGAAGTCTCTACTCTAGCAAACTGGGGATAAATATGTAATGGAAACTGATAGCTCTGTTGATGTTTTTCCTGTCTTTTACTTCAACAATCTTTAATGGAGTTGGCCTCTTCTATCTTTCCTCTTGAACTGATAAGTAGCCAAAGTAACCCAATGCTTTAAGAATCCTAAGAAAGCCTGAAGGAGGCTGGAGTCAACTTTGTACCATCCCTGTACCTCTGCTCCTAGTTTTGTACTCAAAAGTCAAGAATAAAAAATGAAGGCCGTTCATCTTCAACAGTGAAGAAAGATTCCTATGTCAATAGGATTTGAGACAGAGGTTACCTTGCTTAGAATGTCCCAGAATCTTGAAATCTTTTAATTGGATATGATTTCAAGTACCATCTTGTCTGATAAACACAATCCACACTTGGTTGTGGATTCTTCCATGATATCCTGAATACATATTCTTCCAGTCTTTGGTCATATTTTAGTTAGATGAAAGCCACTACTTCTTGAGGAAGTCTATTAAAAATATTAGAGAATCTCCACTATCAACCATTGCCTTTGAATCAAGCTGGAATCAGTCTCTCTTCAAACTGTATCTTTGGCTCTTGGTTTTGTACTCACAAGTCAAAAAGAAAAAAAAAATACTGATTTTTTTCTGTGGCATAGCCCTTCAAATAATTGAAGCCAGCCATCTTATCTGCCCCCACCCCCACCCCCCAGTATTTTCCTATTCAGGTTAATTTGCTCTTATGTGATATACTTTTGCCTTCCAACAAATTTTACCCATTCCAGTTTGTCAATATATCTGCTAAAATATGGTGCCCAAAATTCAAGAACAACACTGGCCACATATGTTCTGATCATGGCAAAGTCTAGCAAAACTACCATATCTTTTAAGATAGTCCTGGAGAGCATTAGTTTTGTAAGCAATGGAGTTTATGTGAGACTTGGCCACATCTATCCCATTGTTACCTTGTGAACCTAATTCATCCAAGCAATGTAGGACTTCTTATCTACCCCCATTATAACCCATTTCAATAAATATGACTAAGATATAAACTATCTATTTTTTTGTATCATTATTGGTTAGATGATATATTAGCTACAAATCTCATCTAATGTATTATGTTTATAAGTAGCTACTTACTGAAATATTCTTATATTTGTCAAATGAAAATTCTAAAAAGAAATCATATTCCCATATTTTGTATGGAAGACATAAATTTGATTAAAATTATCTTCAATAGAATAAAGATTCTTTTCCAGTTATTCAGATAGACAAAAGAATTAAGCAAGAAATTCATTAGCTATTATCTGTCATAAATCTTCCCATCTATTTTATTTCAATATTCATTAATCTGTTTATCAGTTGCTTGCTGAATCAGATCTTGTCTGCATAAAATTGCCTTGGATGTAAATAGGCTTTGCAATATCTTTTAGGCCAATTTTAGAGTCTGGGTACAATTACCAACATTAATTTGCAGTAATCTCTGATAAGGCAGATATGAAATTATTCAGTATTTGAGCTGTGAAAAATTACTTCCTTAAAAATGTCCTTGTATTCATGACTTTTATATGGACTCACAGCTATGTCTAGAATGAATTTCTTTTCCTCTTCTGCCTTTTCAAATCTCCAGTTTCCTTTTGAACTCCATTCAAATGCCACTTTTCATATGAGACACTGCATATACTTGTTCTTTCTACTTCCTAAATTATTTTCTATTTATTTTTCTGAATATTTGCATGTATTAAATATGTCTATCTCTACAGAATATAAGTTCCTTAAGGAGAGAGGCTTTTTCATTTTTGCCTTTGTATTTCTAATATGTAGCACAGTGACCAACTCATAGTACATGCTTAATAAATACTTATTTGTTATGCAAATTATTACCATACATTACATTTTGATGGAGGGAGGGAATAGCTTAGTATGAAAGTGAAGTAAACCATTGACTCAATTATTTCTATCTGAGTATTCATTGATGCTTTTTAGGGAGGCAATTCTACCTGCCAATACTTTCATGGATTACCTTGATGTAATTTGGTACATTTGGAGGAAAAAAAAAAACTAATTTTTAACCAATATTTTTTATTAAAGCTTTTTATTTGTATAACATATGTATGGATAGTTCCCCAACATTGATCTTTACAAAGCTTTCCATTACAAATTTTACCCCCAGTCCCCTCCCCTCCCCTAGATGGCAGGAAGTCCACTACATGTTAATAATGTTGAAATGCTTGAGAAGTTATGCAAGAAAAATCCTATCTACAAGAAAAAAAAAAGAATCAGAGAAAGGCAACACAATGCAAGCAAATGTCAATAGAGATCATGAAAATGTTATGTTGTGGTCCATATTTCATTTCCCTCTCTCTGGGTATATATGGTTTTCTTCAGTGAACAATTGGAACTGGTTTGAGACAATTCTTTGTTGCAGAGAGCCATGTCCATCAGAACTGATCATCATGTAATACTGTTGTTGCTATGTATGATGATCTCCTGGATCTGCTCATTTCACTCAGCATCAGTTCATACAAGTCCCTCCAGGCCTCTCTGAAATCGTCCTGCTGGTCGTTTCTTACAGAGCAATAATATTCCATAACATTCATATACCATAATTTATTCAGCCACTCTGCAATTGATGGGCATCCCTTCAGTTTCCAGTTTCTAGCCACTACAAAAAGGGCTGCCACAAACATTCTTGCACATGTGGGGCCCTTTCCCTCCTCTAAGATCTCTTTGGGATATAGGCCCAGTAGAAACACTGCTGGGTCAAAGGGTATGCACAGTTTGACAACTTTTTGAGCATAGCTCCAAATTGCTCTCCAGAATGGTTGGATCCATTCACAGTTCCACCAACAATGTATTAGTGTCCCAGTTTTCCCACATCCCCTCCAACATTCATCGTTATCTTTTCCTGTCATTTTAGCCAATCTGACAGGTGTGTAGTGGTATCTCAGAGTTGTCTTAATTTGCATTTCTCTGATCAATAGTGATTTGGAGCAACTTTTCATATGACTAGAGATGGTTTTAATTTCATC
>JAJPUD010026384.1:0-2500 GCA_023553655.1 Myrmecobius fasciatus
AAATTTTCTAACATTTTGTTTATCTCCCTAACTTCTTTCTTATTTATTTTGTGGTTTGATTTATCTATTTCTGAGAGAACAAGGTTGACATCCCCCACTAGTATAGTATTACTGTCTATTTCTCCTTGCATCTCTGTTAGTTTCTCCTCTAGGAATTTGGATACTATACCACTTGGTGCATATATATTTAGTATTGATACCTCTTCATTGTCTACGGTACCCTTTAGTAAAATATAGTTTCCTTCCTTATCTCTTTTAATTAGTTCTATTTTTGTTTTTTACTTGATCTGAGATAAGGATTGCTACGCCTGCTTTTTTTGTTCACTTGAAGCATAAAAGATTCTGTTATAGCCCTTTACCTTCACTCTGTATGCATCTCTATGCTTGAGATGTGTTTCTTGTAAACAACATATTGTAGGATTCTGGCTTTTAATCCAGTCTGCTATCCGTTTCTGTTTTATGGGATAGTTCATCCCATTGACATTCACAGTTAAAATGACTAATTTTATCTATATTTCCTGCCATCTTATTTGCCCAAAGTTATATTTTTCTCTTCTCTTTCCCCTTACTCCCTACCCCCCTCCTCAGTATTTTGTTTTGGATGACTACCTCTCTCTAAAAGTCCTCCCCCCTTTAGAACCCTCCCTCTTTTTTACACCTTTCCCCTAAACCTTCTATTAATTTATCCCTTTCTTTTCATCCTTTCCCTCCTACTTCCCTATATAGAGGGCCAAGTTTTTCCCTGAAATCAAATGTGTCTGATATACTCTTTTAGAGCCCAATCTAATGAGAGTAAGATTTACACAATACTCATCACCCTCCTTTCTTTCCCTCAATTATATTAGATCTTCTATGTCTCTTCATGAGACTTTGCCTTATTTTACCTCTTTTTTTTTACTTTATTTTACCTCCTTTCCCCTCCCCCCGTTTTTTACAGTATGATATACATTCCACCTCTAATTTCTTTCCAATTATTATCAAAGTAAAATCAAATTATACCCCCATTCTTTAAAGAAACGCCTAGTAGAGATATAGTTCTAGAGAGTTCTTTCCTTTTAACCTTTTTACACTTCTCTAGAGTTCTGTGTTTGGAGGTCATATTTTTTGTTCAGATCTGGTCTTTTCATTAGAAATAGGTGAAATTCTCCTGTATCATTGAATGACCATCTTCTTCCCTGGAAGATGATGCTCATTCTAGCTGGATAGCTTATTCTTGGCTGTAATCCAAGTTCTTTTGCCTGTCAGAATATCTGATTCCAGGCCCTTCTATCCTTCAATGTGGAAGCTGACAGATCCTGTGTAATTCTAATGACAGTTCCTCGGTATTTGAACTGTTTTTTTCTAGCAGCTTGTAATATCTTTTCCTTGGTGCAATAGTCCTAAAATTTGGCCACAATATTCCTTGGGGTTTTATTTTTGGGGTCTCTTTCAGGAGGTGATCGGTGAATTCTTTCATTGCCAACTTTGCCTTCTGATTCTAAAACATCAGGGCAATTCTCTTTCATGATTTCCTGGAATATAGCATCAAGGTTCTTTTTTTCATTGTGACTTTCAGGGAGTTCGATAATCCTTAGATTGTCTCTCCTGGATTTTTTTTCCAAGTCAGTTGTTTGTCCTAGGAGATATTTCATATTTTCTTCTATTTTTTTCATTTTTTGTTTTTGTTTGACTGATTCTTGAAGTCTTATTGAGTCATTCATTTCAATTTGTTCAATTTTAATTTTTAAGGTATTATTTCCTTCAGCTATCTTCTCTATCTCCTTTTGTAACTGGACAATTGAATTTTTTGATTCATTGCTTTCTTTTTCCATTTTGCCAATTTTATTTTTCAGTGAATTGTCTTTTTTCCAATTCACTAATTTTGTTTTTCATTGAATTGTTATCTTTTTCCAATTCACTGTTTTTATTTTCTAGTGAGTTGGTGACTTTTTTTCAATTCACCAATTTTGTTTTTCAGTGAATTGTTGTCTTTTACCAATTCACTATTTTTATTTTCTTGTGATTTGGTGACTTTTTCCAATTCACCAATTTTGTTTTTCAGTGAATTGTTGTCTTTTTCCAAGTCACTAATTTTGTTTTCAGGTGAATTGTTGTCTTTTACCAATTCACTATTTTTATTTTCCAGTGAGTTGGTGACTTTTTTCCAATTCACCAGACTTATTTTCCAGTTTTTCACATCTCTGTTTCAGGGCGATATTTCCTTCTTGCACTGCTCTCAGTTTATTTCCCCAATATTCTTCTACCTCTCTTTTGAGATTCTTTATGCAATCTTCCAGGTAAGCCTTCTGAAAGGGAGAGCAGCTTAAGCCCGTCTTTGTGGCTTTATCTGGGATTGTTTTCAGAATCTCAGGATCTGGGGACTTCTCTAGTTTCTCTCCTTAAAAGCTGTCTATGGTGAGAGCTCTCTTCTTCTTTCTCATGATGTTTAGCTGAGGTATCAGTCACCAGCAGGGAATCTGCAGCAGTTTTAATTTGCCCTGGGGCAGTTTGCCGAGTTGAC
>JAJPUD010026384.1:5000-16561 GCA_023553655.1 Myrmecobius fasciatus
TAAAATACTTTCTCTCCACTATCTTGACTTCCCTTCCAAGATAGTTGTTCTTAAGTTCAATGACAAAATAAGTCAGGAGTTGGAAGTGGTAAAGGTGAAAAGAACTTTTCAGCCAAAGGGAAAGTTATTGAGAAGGCTTGGGAACAGGACATGAATAAGTTGTGCCTTATTCACATGAAAGCTAGTACCATGTAAGGAATTTGAAAAAAAAAATAGGTTAGGGCCAGGTTGTAAGGAAATTCCATTGCCTGACAGAGAAGCTTTTGGTTATTTTGGAGATAATAGGGGTCTCTTTGGAATTTAATGAAGAGGAGGATGACACAGACATATATGCCAAAGGGGAAAATACTTTGAGGAAACATATAGAAAAGACAATATAGCAAGGGATAGTTTGAGACAGAGACCACTTATGAAGATATTCAGGTAGTCCTTACAATACATAAGTACCTGAACTAGAAGGTCTAGGGACAAATTATGTTGTAATAGGTTCTCAGGATCAGAACAGATTATATAGGAGAGTTCTTAGCATAGTGTCTAGCACATAGAAGCTGCTAAATATTGATTGATTAATATTGAATATTGATTATAATGTATCAGTGGAAGTCCTTATATCATCCTGGTACCTCTTCTCTTTTTATGATTTATTTCTTCCCTCATCAATTCCAAAGGGTTTGGGAATCATTTCTCTTACTAAGATGTCCATATTTATACATGAAGTCCTTATCTGCTTCTTGAGCCCTAGTCACACAATAGTAAATATGTTTTGGAATCTTCACCTATATGTGTCATAAGTATCTCAAATACCATCAGGAACAAAATTCATTCCTATACGATCAATTCTTCCTTCATACATTCCTACTTATATTGATGATTTTTTTTACTCTTTCAAATATCCAGATTTTCCACCATGGAATAATTTCTAATTATGAAATCCTCCTCAAATTCTCTCCATCTCTAGTGAAATCTTTTCAGTTTTCTCTTTCATAACATCTCTTGTATTTATCTCTCCTCACCTTCACACAGATTTAATTCTAATTCAATTCTTTCATTGACTTTCACCTGGACTTTTATGGTAGCCCTTTCAAATTCACCCTGAATAACTTTCTTCATTCTGTTCTCAAAAAAAATTACTTAAATAGACTTCTTAAGGCTTGAATATGATCATCTCAATCCTCTTTTCCAATTTTAAATGATTCCTTATTGCTTCAATGTTAAAATACATACTTTTCTGATTGACATTTAAAACATTAATAACAAGATCTTAGCCTACTATTACTTACTTACTCTACATTAATTCAGACTTTGTACTCCTCTCTAACTAAATTAGCTTACGTGCATTTCTTTGAACTTGACCTTAACACTCCCCTTTCTGCATTTTATTTGAAAAACTGGGAGCAAATCAGTAAAGGTAACAGAATATGAGGAACATTATATAGCTAACTAGTAGAAAAAGTATAAAATTCCCTTTCATAAAGTAGTTCATGAATGATTTTTGGGAAAAAAATTTTAAATGTGGGAGTAGAGAGGAAGGTAATTCCAAACATGAAGCACTTCCCCAAACTCACTTTTTTTGTGAGTACACTTTTCAAATAAACAAAGTTAAATGTAAACAATTGGAGAAATATCTCGTGGATGTTACTCATTGGATAGGGCAAGTTAAAGTAAACATGACAATTCTATCTAAATTAGTCTACTTATTCAGTGCCATACTAATTAAACTTCCAGAAAATAATAACAAAACTCATCTGTAAAAAAAAATGCCAAGAGTATGAAGGGCATTAATGAAGAAAAAATTCAAAGCATGGTGACCTAGCAGTACCAGATCTACAATTCATTATAAAACAGTAGTCATTAAAAACATATGTGCTGACTAAGAAATAGAGTGGTAAATCAGAGGAATAGGTTGTATACACATGGCACAGTAATCAATGATTATAGTAATCCACTGTTTAATAAAGTCAAAAACTCTAGTTTTGGGGATAAGAACTTACTATTTGGCAAAAATTGCTGCCAACAATAGAAAAATATGTCATAAACTCAATATAAATCTACATTTTATACCTCTTAACAAGTTTTTTTCCTTTTGTTGTGATTTTTCTCTCCTAATATAACCTGTAAAAATGAATGTACATGTGTAAGAAAAAAAGATTTTACATGTAACTGGGGAAAATAAAATAATAATAAAAAAGGAAAAGAAGTGAAAGATTGTGTATGACTGGGTTGGGGAACTTCTGTTTGAGGAGACAAATGCAATGGAAGCACTTGAATAAGTAGAGGGGTTAGCATTGGTAAGGAGTAACACCATTTCATTATGTAAGAAAAGGGAGAAAGAGGAGAAAGTGGCAGACGATCTCTTACGTATAGGAATTGAAAAAGAGAGAAGAATTCACAGCAAATAGCTTCATTTTCCCCCTAAAATATGAAGCAAGTTTATCAACAGAGAGAGTGGAACAAAGAAGCACTATGAGTTTTGAAGATGGAAAAATAAATGTTTGAAAAAATCACTGGAGAGTAGAATAAATACCTATTGTTTGGTTGTTGTCCCTTCTCAAAGAAGAATAAAATGGCATCATTATGCTAGAATCAAATTACAATGGGTCCTACTATGGCTGATTAAACAAATATGAACTCATTATGTTTTACTACAAGTCAGGGACAAATAGTCCAAGTGAAGATTTATTATCACCAATTCTCCCTCCACTTTAGTCTTACCTTGTAGCCTTTTTAAGTTCAATAATTTGCCATCATGGTGGTAACTAATCTTGATGCTTTGCTTGTACTCATTTAAAGCATCTGACAATATCGCTAAAAAAAATCATGATAAGCATGGGAACAAGCACACATTTTTGCTTCAATCCATTGGTGACTGGGAAAGCACAAGAGTTGTCAATTATGCAGAATTCAGGCAAATATGCCAGATATTGACATACACTATAGAGGAACTCCTCTGAATAATAAAATTTGCGCTGAATTTTACCAAAGGTCTTGTTCAGACATACTTGTTTACTAGATCAGTTTTGAATGTAAAACCTATACCAGCTTCACAGCAGTACCATTCACTGATACTACTCCAGAATAAAATATGTGTATCCAGCTCTAACTTTGGTAAGCTGGCTTTTATTTGCTAGCCTTGTTTCACTCTGGACTATTTGTAAGTGATACCTGCATAGTCCTCTAGCAAAAAGGCTTTCAGATCTACTGGATTTTGTGTTGCCCACAGTTTGTGCACATTATATGTACTGATGGTGAGTGGAATGATCTTTGCAGAAGTTTTTAGACATTTTTATTTTGAATTGTCACAATCCAATGGGAGGACAGAGTCAAGAAACTGATGATGGCTCAGAATGTAGAGGATGATCTAAGTGTCTTGGATATAAAACTAAGCTCTAAGCATTCCAAAATGCCCAGTTCATCTACCTTCATGGTTATTGGAACAACTTGTTTATTACATGAGGGGAAATCTTCAAATGTTTGGTGTAGATACCCTCCTAACTCACCAAAAGCTTTGAGACTCCTCGTTTACCCTCAACTTGATTTAATCTGCCTGTCAAAATAATTTACTAGGGTGTGGTGCTGTATACATACATACAGCTTCTTTGAGCCACAGATGGTATTTGGCTGAATCGGTTAGAGACCAAAGGTAGAAAGCAGCCCTGAACAGGGTTCAGTTGCCCTCACACTAGAGATACTAGTCTTCTCTAAATTTCTCCCACACCCCATAAACCAGAATGTTCATGAGGGAGTTCTAATAGACTTGTCTAGCAACAGTGAGTACCCATTTATATGTTTTTATGTGTGGACAGCTAGGTAACACATTGGAGAGAATGTGGTGATGGAAGTCAGGAAGATCAGAGTTTAACTCTTACCTCAGATATTTACATTTTTAAGTTACACTGGACAAATCACTTAATCTTGTTTGCCTCAGTTTCCTCATCTGTAAGATGAACTAGAGAATAGAACTGCAAACAACTGCAATATCTTTACCATGACCCAAGTGGAATTCTGGAGAGATGAGCATAACTGAAACAACAAAAACAATGTAATGGTTGAGTGATTTTCTCTACTTTTATTGAAAAAAAAATGTGATGGAGCTTATAAAAGTATTTAGTTACATGAGGTTCAGAATAATTTATAATAAAATATGTATGATAATTTAGAGGATAAATATGAAAATGATAAAGAGAAATGAAGTAGGAAAATGAAAATGGAAAAAGGTTACTAATAAAGCTTCCAAAGCTAAAGTCAAACCAAATACTGAAGAGTTACTCATAAAAGTGAATGGGAAATTATTTTTACATATGAACTATTTTGATTCATAAAATTTTCCATTGAAAATGGCTGTACTTTTACAATAATATGTTTTTAATAAATGTACACATTTGGCATTTTTAGAAGACAAAAGGAAAACTCAAGTAATTGGGGATATCTCACAAGATATGGCTAATGTGATTCTAGTTTTTAATATTATTAATCAGTGCATGTTCATTCAATAGTACATACTAAATGCAAAATACCTTTCTAAACAATGATGAAGGAAGAAAATAAATAGGAAATAATTCCAGTCTTAAAAGAATTATAATATGGAAAACCTAAAGTTTTTATACTAAAAAGAGAAATGCAAAATAGAAAATGATATAATTTTAAGATAAAAATGAAATTTCTATGAACCATGAAGAAGAGATTTATATAATAAAGCATTATATTGCATCATTTTTGTCTATTCTTGGTGAAATTAATCATTTTTAATCCAGTCTGGCTTTCTAATGGCCAGACAATAAGTTATTTACAGATTCATAGAGTATTGTGATAAGAAAAGACATCAATTCATATCAGTTCCTAATTGATGTCTGAAAATGAACATGTGCAATGGCAAAGTAAATAAATGCTCTTTAGCATTTTGGGGGGCAGGGATGCAGTAAACAGCTGCCACTTCTTACAGCAGTTAGTTCCATTTTGGATAGCTCTAATTATTATGAAATTTGTTTTTCCTTTACATGCAGTTGAAATTTATTTTCATGCAATTCCTATCGGTTATTGTTTTTTTTTCCTTTGCAACTGGACAAAATAATAGATACTCTTTTTATATGGTAGTTTATTTGCATATAATAATCTTCCTTACCCCAGCCCTCTCTTCACCAGGCTAATCATTTCATTGTTTTTGATTGATCCTTTTATGTTAGGAACTTTAAACTTTTCACAATCAATTTGTTCTTTCTCACTGATATTAACTTCCCTACAATTTAAAAATAAGAACTGAACACAATAATCCAAATGTAGACAGGCTAAGCAATTCATAATAGAATAATATTACCATACCCTCTACTCTGAATCTATATTCCTCTAAATGAAATCAGGATTGAATTAACTTTTTTTGGCTGAGGTGTCCCACTGTTAACTCATGAGTTCAAAGTCCACTAATACCCAACAAACATGAAAACCCATTCTCATTCTAAGTGTATACATTAATTTTAAAGCATTCATTAGATTAAATAATTATTTGAGGATACATAGAGTTTAGTGAGTATGTTTAGGAGGGAATTAATTTTCTTAAAAAATGACCAAAAATTCACACTGGCAACTTTCAGACTGAAGTCAAAATACTGATCATTGAAGCAATACTGCTTTCAGGTCTACCTTGCTTAAAAATGAATTTTCCTCTCCTGACTAATTGTGACTATGCTCAGAGTCAATAAAATGAGGTTCAACAGTTATTGCAAGAGCATGGATAGCTCCACTAATTTCTCTCAAGTGAGTATTCAAATCCTTTCCTCAGGCAGAGATATCTCCAAGTTCAGCCTGTCCATCTGTTCTTTCTATAGACCTATGTACCTGAAAAGCATTACAAAACTACACAGATTTTGGAAAAAAAAAAACAAAAGCAAAAAAAAAATAAACTATAACTTAGTGAGGCATGTATTCTTTCTTAAAATTAAAATCAGAATGCATAAAGGAGACCCCCTAAATCTTTGAGATTTAAGGAAAAATAAGGCTTACCTGGTTCCCATAGCATTCTATAAAAAGTTCCAAAATCAAAATAAAAAAAATGGCCAAAGCTTTGCTGTAAATTTTAGTTGTTCTAAGAAAATATGGTATTGTTTAGTAAGTTATTTTAATTAATCTAGTCCACAGTTCATGACATAATTTAGTATTTTCATAAGCCCTCAATGCTCAACCATAAATTTCTAATGAAAAGATAAATTTCCAAATTAACCATATTTAAAGTCACATGTTTTTTCAACATGTAAAGTTCATTGCCACTCTCTTAGGAATAAATGATATGTTTTAGTATTCAAATCATGGGCAAAGAGAAGAAATCAGTGCACCATTCACATCTCAAAACCTCTTTTAAAAATAATTCTGCCATCAAAACCTTTATCTCTTTATTTATTGAAATGGAAAGAAGGTTTATTTGTGTTCAAGTTAGGAAAAGTAATAAAATAATTAGATAAATTTCTATTTGTGATTATCATAAATAATAATAATAATAATAATATAATGATATAATAATATTCTAGAAAAATGGATGAATTCAAATCTTAGAATTAGCTGTGAAGAGGAAAGATGATTATTGTTTAACAACCATATATGAATGAAAATGCTGGGAAGATATCCATTCAAGGTATCAAATTTTAGAACCCTGGAAAATCATAATTCCAGCCACTAACCACAGGAAAAGTAATCCAGGCAAATTGACAAAGAAGTATTGTGAGCCAAGATTGTTGAGTGAAGTCAGGAAGGTACTTGAGCTCTCCCAATTTCCCTCAAAAGCCACATGAAATCAAGTGTCTGAACAGAATCTGATGGAATGAAACCACTTTCCACCTCAACATAGATTGGAAGGAATTCAAGCAAAGTCATTATCACTGAAGAGAATGGGGTTTACAGCCAAACACAGAATGAGTCAGGGAAAGCAAATGAGAAGGTCTTAAACATTGCAATTTTTAAGCAATATTCAGCAAATAAGACCCTTGGTTCTATCACGGGAGCAAAGCATATCAGTGGGGCAGCCCCAAGAGCAAGGTTAGAAGGCAAATTCTGGAAATCCAGTCTGTTTCTGGGAAAAATCAGATAAAGCTACTCCCTGCTGTGAGCAAAACACTAAAGAGAAAGGGACCTTGTATCCAATGACAAGGCTCAGTTTTGCACAGGAAGCTTGGGAAAACATCCCCTTTATTTCAGGGGCAGATCTCAACCTTAAAAGTTCCAAAAGAGGAAATACAATAATAGAAAGGAAAAGAAAGTGAGCAAGAAACAGAAAAGAACCTTAACTATAGAAAAACTTTGGTGACAGGGAAGACAAAAGCATCAATTGAGACAAGGATAATTGTTCACAGAAAAAAAATCTCAAAAAAAGATATGAATTGGTCTCAAGCCAAAAGAGGCTTCTTGAAAGGGCACATGAAATATTTTAAAAGGCACATAAGAGAGGGAGAAGAAAAAATGAGAAAAAAAGAGAGGTATGCAAGAGACATTCCACAAATTAGAAAAGTAAAGCAATTAGTTAAAAAATATAATTGGCCAAATACAAAAACAAATCCACTGAAGAAAAAAATGCTTTAAAAGTAGAATTAATAAAATGGAAAAAGATATGCAAAAGCTAATTGAAGGAAATCAGCCAATAAAAACTAGAATGACATAAACAAAAACTAATTACTATGAGACACCAAGAAGCACTAAAAACAAACTAAAAGAAATGAAAAAAAAATAGAGGAAAATGCAAAATACCTCATTGTAAAAACAGCCAACCTGGAAAATAGATGCAGGAGAAATAATCTAAAAATTATTGATCTACATGAAGGACAGAAAAAAAAGCCAAGATGGCACAAAGTAGACAGGACTTTAAGCTCTTTCTGGCATCCCTCAAATCAATCTCAGATTAAGCTTCTGAAATGGTTTTGGAATGACAGAACCCACAAATTTTTGAAGTGTAACAAAGTTCCAGAAGAAGATATTTTGGAAGGACTTCAGAAAAAGTCTGTTTCAATTGGACATGAGGGAGGCATCCAAGTGCAGGTGCAGCACAGGGAAAGAGAGTGGTATGGCATCCAAATGCTGTGGAAATCATTGGGAAGCTCTTAGACAAAATACAGTAGCAATGGCTATTCTGTCCTGGATATAAGCAAGTGGATCAGCAGATAAGCTGTGAGACATCAAATGAAAATACAAAAGGCAAATAGTGAGTCTTTGAACCCCAAAATAATTTGGAACTTGAGGGGGTGGAGCAAAGATGGCTAACAGCAGACATCATTCTCTGTGAGCTCCTCTGATCTTCCCTCACACCCAGAATAAATTAAGCCTCTGAACTGGTTCTAGAGTGAGGGCTCCATCAAACACTTGGAGTACAACACACTTCTATCCAAAATTTCCCTTGTAAAAACTCCGGAGCAGGTCTGTCTCAGATGGGCAGGGGATCACCCTCTTGCCAAGCTGAGGTGCAAGAGCAAAGCTGGGGTGAACCGGGGCTGGGACAGAGGTTGGTGGATTCTAAGCACCCAGGAAGTCCCTGGGAGATGCTTGAGCCACTTTGCTCTGCTGGCTAGAAGGTGCTTTGGCAGATCTGCCTTGGTAAAGGGTGGATTGAGAGCAGCTGAAAGTGTGGTCCTAATGCGGATCTAGCCCAACAAGCCCCACACCAGAATTCTTCAATATGTTGTTTACAAGAAACACATCTAAAACATAGAGACACATACAGAGTGAAGGTAAAGGGCTGGAGCAGAATCTTTTATACTTCAGGTGAACAAAGAAAGGCAGCAGTAGCAATCCTTATCTTGGATCAAGTAAATGCAAAAATAGATCTAATTAAAAGAGATAAGGAAGGAAACTATATTTTACTAAGGGTACCATAAACAATGAAGCGGTATCAATACTAAACATATATGCACCAAGTGGTATAGCATCCAAATTCCTAGAGGAGAAACTAACAGAGATGCAAGGAGAAATAGACATTAAAATTATACTAGTGGGGGATCTCAACCTTGCACTCTCAGAATTAGATAAATCAAACCACAAAATAAATAAGAAAGAAGTTAGGGAGGTAAACTAAAGGTTAGAAAAGTTAGGTATGATAGATCTCTGGAGGAAATTGAATGGAGATATAAGGGAGTATACTTTTTTCTCAAGGGTTCATGGAACTTATACAAAAATTGATCATGTGTTAGGGCATAAAAACCTCAAAATCAAATGCAGAAAAGCAGAAATCATAAATGCATCCTTTTCAGATCATGATACAATAAAATTCACATGTAATATAAGGCCAGGACAAAACAGACCACAAGTTAATTGGAAATCAAATAATCTAATCCTGAAGAATGAATGGGTGAAAGAGCAAATCATAGACACAATCGATAATTTCATCCAGGAGAATGACAATAATCAGAAAACATACCAAAATTTGTGGGATATAGCCAAAGCGGTTATAAGGGGTAACTTTATATCTCTAGATGCTTACTTGCATAACACAGAGAAAGGGAAGATCAATGAAGCGGGCTTACAATTAAAAAAGCTAGAAAAAGATCAAATTAAAAACCCTCAAATAAATACCAAATTGGGCATTCTGAAAATAAAAGGGAAGATTAATAAAATTGACAAAGAAAACTATTGAATTAATAATTAAAACTAAGAGTTGGTTTTATGAAAAAAAAACAACAAAATAAATAAGGCTTTAGTTAATTTGATTAGAAAAAGGAAAGAGGAAAATCAAATTGTTAGTCTCAAAAATGATAAGGGAAAACTTTCCTCAACTGAAGAGGAAATTAAAGTAATAATTAGGAGTTACTTTGCCCAACCTTATGCCAATAAATTTGATAATCTAAATGAAATGGAGGAATATCTACCAAAAAATAGATTGTTGGAGGGGATGTGGGAAAACTGGGACACTGACACATTGTTGGAACTGATCCAACCATTCTGAAGAGCAATTTGGAATTATGCTCAAAAGTTATCAAACAGTACATACCCTTTGACCCAGCAGTGTTTCTATTGGGCTTATATCCCAAAGATATTTTAAATGAAGGATAGGTTCCCACATATGCAAGAATGTTTGTGGTAGCCCTTTTTGTAGTGGCTAGAAACTGGAACCTGAATGGATGCCCATCAACAGGAGAGCGGCTGAATAAATTATGGTATATAAATGTAACAGAATATTATTATTCTATAAGAGATGAACAGCAGGATGATTTCAGAGCTGCCTGGAGGGACTTGCATGAACTGATGGTGAGTGAAATGAGTAGAACCAGGAGATCATTATACACAGCAACAACAATATTATATGATGATCAATTCTGATGGAAGTGGCATTCTTCAACAATGAAATGTTTCAAACCAGTTCCAGTTGTTCAGTGGAGAAAGCCATATACACCCAGAGAGAGGGATATGAAATGTGGACCACAACATAACACTTTCATGCTCTCTATTGATATTTGCTTGCATTGTGTTTCCTTTCTCAGATTTTTCTTTCTTGTAGATCTGATTTTTCTTGCACAGGAAGATATGTGGAAATATTTATACATTTATTTGATTTATCAACTATTTTAACATAATTAATATGTAGTGGACTTTTTCCCATAAAAGATGATGCATAAACAAGAGCTTTTATATGTATGGAGAAATGTGGGGTGGGGTGGGGTCAAAGCTTGGGATTTATTTTCTTTGGAATTGGTTTACAGAGGGAAGAATATATTTATATGTTGAACTGGATATAGAAGCCTACCCAATAAGTAAATAAGAGGATAATAAATACTGTGGAGTTGATGATAAAAAGAAGGCACATTGAGGGAGGCAGTTGTCAAAAGCAAAACATACTTGTAAAGAGGGACAAGATATAAAAAGAGAGAAGGAGGATTAACAGTGAAAGTAAAGCAGGGGGAAATTGTTAGTATTTTTAACTGTAAATGTGAATGGAATGAGCTCACCCTTAAAATTAAAAAGGATAGCAGAATAGATTTGAATTGAGAACCCAATAAAATAATATTTACAAGATACACACATGAAACAAAAAACAAATAGTTTTAATAAAGATCTGGAGAAGAATCTAGTATTCTTCAATCAAGTAAAAAAAAGTCAGGGTTAGAAATTATGATCTCAGACATAGCAAAAGCAAAAAAATAAATCTAACTAAAAGCTATAATCAAGGTAACAGCATTTTGTTAAACGATGCACTAGATGATGAAGTGATATAAAATTATCAAGTTTCTCTGATAAATACCTCATTTTTCAAATACATAGAAAATGGAATCAAATCCTAAGTTGATAAATGGTTTAAAAAGATATAAATAGGCAGATATATAAACATGTTTTAAATTACCACTGATTTCAGAAATATGAATTTTAAAAATGCTAAGGTATCACCTAAAGCCCATTACAAATGATATATTCTAAGGGAATGAGCAGAAATAAATACAAAAATAAATTATTAGTGGAATTTTGAACTGTTCCCACCATTGTGAAGAACAATTTGGAATTATGTTCTAAGGTAATAAAACTGAAATATATTTTTGACCTAGTAATTCCACTACTGAATTGATATCCCAAAGAGATCAAAGGAAAAGGAAAAGGGCCTACAT
>JAJPUD010026385.1:0-16557 GCA_023553655.1 Myrmecobius fasciatus
GAAATGGTTTGAAACATTTCATTGTTGAAGAGAGCCATGTCCATCAGAATTGATCATCATATAGTATTGTTGTTACTATGTATAATGATATCCTGGTTCTGCTGCTTTCACTCAGCATCAGTTCATGCAAGTCTCTCCAGACCTCTCTGAAACCGTCCTGCTGGTCGTTTCTTACAGAACAATAATATTCCATAACATTCATATACCATAATTTGTTCAGCCATTCTCCAATTGATGGGCATCCATTCAGTTTCCAGTTTCTAGCCACTACAAAAAGGGCTGCCACAAGCATTCTTGCACATGTGGGGCCCCTTCCAAGAAGTAAGTTTCCTAAATAATTTTGAGTGGATCTTTTCTAGAGGTTCTTTGGAAAGATGTGGATACAAAAAATGTAGATAAATTTAGTCTTGTAACATTGAAGGTAATACTTACATTTTGCATTTGGTTGAATGTAGTTTTTACACTTTACTTATTGATTGATTTTATATACACATTGATTTATGAATAATGTTGGGAGAGAAAAATCAGAACAAAAAAGAAAAATCATGGCAAAGAGAAAAAAAAGAGGTAAACATAGCACATGTTGATTTATTTTCAGTCTCCATAGTTATTTTTCTGGATGCAGATTACATTTTCTATTCAAAGTCTATATGAAGGTGGGGCGGGGGGAGTGAGGAGGGTGCAGAGCCAAGATGGTGGAGAGCAGACATGACTCTCTGTGACCTCTGACCTTCTCTTAAACTGACAGCAGGTTAAGCCTCTAAACTGATTCTGGAGTCAAAGCGCCCCCAAATATTTGGAGTACAATAGAGTCCCAGAAGAAGTTACCTTGGAAGAGCTCCAGAGCAGGTCTGTTTCAGTCAGGCAGTGGGACAGTTTACTGAGGTCAGACTTGGGGAGAGAGGGAAGGAAGCTGAGCCAGGACTCAGAGGGTGGCAGATTCTAAGCACCTGGGAAGTTTTTGTGAGCCTCTTAGGCCACTCTGCCCTGGTTGCAGGCAGGTGCTTTGGCAGATCTGCCTTTTATAAAACCTAGATTGTAAACCACTGAGAACTCTGAACCTGGCCACAACTGTCCAGTACCAGGAAGTCAAATCAGTGGAACTGCTCCAGGGCAAATTAAAGCAGCTGTTGCTCCTTTGCTTTGAACAGAACTCAAGCTTTTAAAAAAATGAACAAAAAACAGAAAAGAACCCTCACCATAGACAGCTTTTATGGAGAGATAGAAGAACAGGCCTCAGATCCTGAGGTTCCTAAAGGGAAAGCAACTCCAAAGGAAGCCCCCAAGGCAGATATGAGCTGGTTCTCCCTTTTACAAGGCTTTCCTGGGGGATTGCATAAAGAATCTCAAAAAAGAGTTAGAAGAAAAATGGGAAAATGAAATCAGATAATTGCAAAAAGGATATAATGTCCTACAAAAGAGATATGAAAAAGACACTAATTCATTGAAAACCAAAATTGGTGAAATGGAAAAAGTCACCCACTGAAAACAAAAATGGTGAAATGGAAAAAGACAACAACTCACTGAAAAACAAAATTGATGAAATGGAAAACAACAACAACTCATTGAAAAATAAAAATAGTGAAATGGAAAAAAAACCACCAATTCACTGGAAAACAAAACTGGTGAATGGAAAAAGACAACAATTCTCTGAAAAACAAAATTGGTGAAATGGAAAAAGACAGTAATTAATAAAAAAATTCAATTGGCCAGTTACAAAAGGAGCTAAAAAAAGGTAACTGAAGAAAAAAATACACTAAAAATTATAATTGAACAAATGGAAGCAAATGAATCAATAAGACCAAAAATCAGTCAAACAAAAACAAAAAAAAGGAAAAAAAATAGAAGAAAATACAAAATATCTCCTAGGAAAAGCAATTGACCTGAAAATAGATCTAGGAGAGACAATCTAAGGATTATTGGACTTCCTGAAAGCCATGATGAAAAAAAAAAAAAGAACCTGATGTTTTAGAATCAGAAGGTAAAGTAGCCTTCTAAAGAATTCAATCACCTCCTAAAAGAGACCCCAAAATTAAATCCCAAGGAATATCATGGCTAAATTTCCAGACTATCACACCAAGGAAAAGATATTGCATGCAGCTAGAAAGAAACAATTCAAATATCCAGGAACTGTAATTAGAATCACCCAGGATCTGTCAGCTTCCATTTTAAAGGACTGAAGGGCCTGGAATCGTATATTCCAAAAAGCAAAGGAATTTGGATTACAACCAAGAATAAGTTATCCAGCTGGAATGAGCTTTATCTTTCATGGAAAAAGATGAACATTTAATAATGTAGCTGAATTTCACTTATTTCTAATGAAAAGACCAGAGCCGAACAAAAAATTTGACCTTCAAACACAGAACTCAAGAGAAGCATAAAAAGGTAAAAGGGAAAGAACTCTTGAGAACTATATTTTTATTATGGGTATACTTAGAGAATGAGGCTATAATTTTATTTTATTTTGATAATATGAGAAAAGAAACTAAAGCTGGAAGGGGGGTCATACTGGAAAAAGAGGGAAAAGGAGGTGAAATAAGGTAAAAAAGGAGGTAAGAATAAGGTAAAATCTCATGAACAGGCAAAAAAATCCCTAATATAATTGAGGGAAAGAAGGGAGGAGGATCTCATCAGTTTGGGCTCTAAGAGAGACTATCAGACATATTTGGTTTCACAGAGAAACTTGTCCCTCCTTATAGGGAAGTGGAAGGGAAAGGAGGAAAAGAAAGGGGAAGACTAATAGAAGGGAAAATAGAATTAGGGGAAAGATGTAAAAAACGGGAGGGGCTCTAAAAGGATGAGGGCAGTTTGAGGGAAGTGGTCATCAAAAGCAAAGTACTGGGGAGGGGGGAAGGGAGAAAAAGGAAAGGAAAGAGAAAAACATAATTTTGGGTAAATAAGATGGCAGGAAACACAGAATTAGTTATTTTAACTATGAATGTGAATGGGATGAATTATCCCATAAAACGGAAGCAGATAGCAGACTGGATTAAAAAGTCAGAATCCTACAATATCTTGTTTACAAGAAACACATCTAAAGTATAGAGCTACATAACAGAGTGAAGGTAAAAGACTGGAGCAGAATCTATTATGCTTCAGGTGAACAAAAAAAAAAAAGCAGGGGCAGCAATCCTGATTTTAGATCAAGTAAAAGCAAAGATAGATCTAATTAAGAGATAAACAAGGAATCTATATTTTACTAAAGGGTACCATATATAATGAAGCAATATCAATATTAAATATATGCACCAAGTGGTAGAGCAACCAAATTACTAGAGGAGAAATTAAGAGAGATTCAAGAAGAAATAGACAGCAAAACTTTACTAGTGGGTGATCTCAACCTTGCTATCTCAGAATTAGATAAATCAAACCACAAAATAAATAAGAAAGAACTTAAGGAAGTAAACAAAATGTTAGAAAAGTTATGTATGATAGATCTTTGGAGAAAATTGAATGGAGAGAAAGGAGTTTACTTTTTTCTTAGCAATTCATGGAACTTATACAAAAATCGACCACTTATTAGGGCATAAAAACTTCAAAATCAAATGCAGAAAGGCAGAAATAGTAAATGTATTTTTTTTTTCGGATCATGATGCAATAAAGCCACATGCAATTTAAGACAAGGAGAAAATCTAACAAAAGTTAATTAGAAATTAAATAATCTAATCCTAAAGAATGATTGGATGAAACAGCAAGCCATAGACACAATCAATAATTTCATCCAGGAGAATAACAATAATGAGACAACATACCAAACTTTGTGGGATATGACTAAAGGTGTTATAAGGAGTAATTTTATATCTCTCGATGCTTACTTGCATAAAATAAAGAGAAGATCAATAAATCGGGCTTACAATTTAAAAAGCTAGAAAAAGAACAAATTAAAAACCCTCAATTTAATACCAAATTAGAAATTCTGATAAAAAAAGGAAGATAATTAAAGTTGAAATTAAGAAAGCTATTGAATTAATAAATAAAACTAAGAGTTGGTTTTGAAAAAACAACAAAATAGATAAGCCTCTAGTTTATTTGATTAGAAAAAGGAAAGAGGAAAATCAAATTGTTAGTCTCAAAAATAAGGGAGAACTTTCCTTCAATGAAGAGGAAATTAGAGTAATAATTAGGAGTTATTTTGCCCAATTTGATGCCAACAAATTTGGTAATCTAAATGAAATGGAGGAATATCTACAAAATTATAGACTGCCCAGGTTAACAGAAGAGGAAATAAATTATTTAAATAGCCCCATTTTAGAAAAAGAAACGTTACAAGCTATTACCCAACTCCCTAAGAAAAAATCTCCAGGGCCAGATGGATTTACATGTGAATTCTACCAAACACTCAAAGAACAATTAATTCTGATACTATATAAACTATTTGAAAAAATAGGGAAAGAAGGTATACTACCAAATTCCTTCTATGATACAGATATGGTGCTGATAGCTACACCAGATAGAGTGAAAACAGAGAAGGAAAACTATAGGCCAATTTCTCTAATGAATATTGATGCAAAATTTTTAAATAGGCTATTAGCAATGAGATTACCGAAAGTCATCCCCAGAATAAAAAATTATGACCAAGTGGGATTTATACCAGGAATGCAGGGCTGGTTCAATATTAGGAAAACTATCAGCATGATCAATTATATTAATGGCCAAACTAATAAAAATCATATGATTATCTCAATAGATGCAGAAGAAGCATTTGATAAAATCTAACACCCATTCCTACTGAAAACACTAGAGAGTACAGGAATCGATGGGCTTTTCCTTAAAATGATTAGAAGCATCTACTTAAAACCATCAGCAAGCATCATATGTATTGGAGACAAACTAGAACCATTCCCAATAAGATCAGGAGTGAAACAAGGCTGCCCACTGTAAAAAGTAAAATATTACTTTTTAAGATTGTATTAGAAATGTTAGCTTTGGCAGTAAGAGAAGAAAAAGAGATTAAAGGAATTAGAGCAGGTAATGAGGAAACCAAATTATCACTCTTTGCAGATGATATGATGGTATACTTAGAGAACCCTAGAGACTCAACTAAAAAATTACTAGAAACAATTCACAACTTTAGCAAAGTTGCAGGATACAAATATAAATCCACATAAATCATCAGCATTTTTATATATTACCAACAAAGTTCAGCAGTAAGAGATACAAAAAAATTCCATTCAAAATACCTGTTGATAGTATAAAATATTTGGGAATGTATCCACCAAGAGAAAGCCAAGAACTGTACGAACAAAACTACAAAACATTTTGCACACAAATAAAGTTAGACCTAATCAGTTGGGAAAATATCAAGTGCTCATGGGTAGGCTGAGCAAATATAATAAAAATGTCAATGCTACCCAAATTAATTTACTTATTTAGTGCCATACCAACCTTCCAAGAAATTATTTTACAATTCTAGAAAAAAATAGTAGCAAAGTTCATCTGGAAAAACAAAAGATCAAGAATTTCAAGGGAATTAATGAAAAAAATGCAAATGAGGGTGGCCTAGCTGCACCAGATCTAAAACTATATTATAAAGCAGCGGTCATCAAAACCATTTGGTACTAACTAAAAAATAGAGTAGTTTTTCAGTGGAATAAAATAGGATCACAAGACAAAATAGATAATAATTATAGCAACCTAGTGTTTGACAAACCCCAAGACCCCAGCTTTTGGGATAAGAACTCACTATTTGAAAAAAAAAATAAACTGCTGGGAAAATTGGAAACTAGTATTGAAGAAATTAGGACTTGACCCACACCTAACACTTCATACCAAGATAAAATCTAAATGGGTTCATGATGATATATAGAGTAATATTATAAACAAATTGGAGGAACATAGGATTGTTTACCTCTCAGACCTGTGGAGAAGGGAGGAATTTGTTAGAGAACTTGAAATTCCAAAAATATTACCTGCTTACTCAATTAAAGGAAGATATTTGTAATTTGTGATTATTTTTAAGTTTTCTCTTCCCCCATGCCAGATTTCTTAAATATAAATATTAGTTAAAATGTTTGCTATATTACTGAAAAATGCTGATTTTCTTGTGATTTACAGGACTAGACTCCATACAAATCTCCAAAATTTAATGAATAAATTCTAAGTCCCCTTTTTGGCAGTAGGTTTGCATATTAACTTTTGTTTCTGTATAAGAGAGATGGTAAAATACTTGTTGATTTAAATCTTTAGTTAAAGTTTAATTATAGAGATGATTATTGAACATTACAGAATGTCCGTAAGTATTTAATATTCTAATATCCAAAAGAAACTCAAAGATAAGAGTTCTCTATACAGTGCTGTGAACCCATTTGGTATTACTATTGTCTGTGTCCTAAAAGTTCTAGGGTGTGTGCCCAGTATGGCAAATGCTTTCCTGTCTTGCTTTTACTTTCAAAGGAATATTACTGTATTTAATATCACTTTGGTACATTTTTTTCCTAAAGTTCTGTAACATAATCTATCATGCCACCAAATAGAACTCCAATTTAATGAAAGCTTAAACTTCCCTTAAATAACTTCCCCCCAAAAAAAAACTTAAAAGTATAAATACATTTTTAGTACTTAGGCATTACTGCTTAAGTCATCAGGGAAACGAAATAGATGAATCACCTCAATTTCCTAACAAGAACAGCTTTGAAAGAGGAATCGAATAGGTACAATAGGTATGAAATATAGGATGATTATAGGATAGTTCATAATTAATTTGCCTTCAATTAGAAATTCTTCTTTGAAAATAAACATTTTTATAAATATTTTCATTGTTAGTAAATTAGCAAATCTTGGACTTTTATAATTAAGGTCATTATATTACATTAAGTCAATACATATAATTATATTGCTGCATTATTGGATATGTTCTGGGTTTTTAAAGCAACGAAAGTCATCCACAGAATAATAAATTATGACCAAGTGGGATTTATACCAGGAATGCAGGGCTGTCAGTGTTATAAAAGACAATAAAGTATTATGTGATACCTATTTCATATAATTAAAAACAATTTTTTTGACTATTCAACAGCAAGAAAAAAATTCACTATTACCTTCCAGTTTTAAAAAATCACAGAAAAGAATGCCTTTCCTGGAACTAATTAGCTTTCTAGTATCCATCCTATTTCTCCTCTTAATTTTATTACTATGCTACTTGGACAAATGTTTTATGTCTGCTTTTTCCATTTCTTTACTAAATTCTTCCTATGTATCTCTATTTTAATTTCTGGTGTCATTCTATTGAAACTTCAATTGTTTGACATACTACATTAATAATTCTTCTGCATCACTGTGTAATAATGATTTATTTCTTTTTTATTATTAATAGCATTTTATGTTTCAAAATATACATAAAGATAGTTTTCAGCATTTTTTTACTTTTTTATTTTTCTTCTCTTTGCCTTTGTTATTTTTTCTTTTTTTCAATTAAAAATAATTTTTTTTAAATTTTCAAAATATATGCTAGGATAGGTTTCAGTATTCACGCCTGCAAAACCCTCTATTATAAATCTTTCTCCCTGCCTTCTCCCCACTTTCTGCTCAATAGCAAGCAATCCAATATATGTTAAACATTTGCAATTTTTCTACACATAGTTCCACATTTATCATGCTTCACAAGAAAAATCAAATCCAAAAGGAAAAAAAAAGTGAGGAAAAAAAAGCAAGAAAAAAATCTATGAAGGAGATTCTACTACACTTGTCAGATTGACTAAGGTGACAAGAAAAGATAATGATGAATGTTGGAAGGGATGTGGGAAAATTGGGACACTGATACATTTTTGGTGGAACTGTGAATGGATCCAACCATTCTGGAAAGCAATTTGGAACTATGCTCAAAAAGTTATCAAACTACGCATACCCTTTGACCCAGCAGTGTCTCTACTGGGTTTATATCCCAAAGAGATCTTAAAGGAGGGAAAGGGACTCATGTGCAAAAATGTTTGTTGCAGTGCTTTTTGTAGTGGCAAGAAACTAGAAACTGAATGGATGTCCATCAATTGGAGAATGGCTGAATAAATTATGGTATATTAATGTTATAGAATATTATTGTTCTGTAAGAAACGACCAGCTGGATGATTTCAGAGAGGCCTGGAAAGACTTACATGAACTGATGCTAAGTGAAATGAGCAGAATCAGGAGATCATTATACACGGCAACAAGACCATATATATGAGGATCAATTCTTATGGACGTGACTCTTTTCAGCAATAAGATGATTCAAACTAGTTCCAACTGTTCAGTGATGAAGAGAGCTATCTACACCCAGAGAGAGGACTGTGGGAACTGAATATGGACCACAACATAGCATTATCACTCTTTCTGTTGTTTACTTGCATTTTGTTTTCTTTCTTAGTTTTTTTTTCTTCCTTCTTGATCTGTTTTTTCTTGGACAGCAAGATAATTGTATAAATATGTATACATTTATTGGATTTAACATATATTTTAACATATTTAACATGTATTGGACTACCATCCATCTAGGGGAGGGTGTGGGGGGAAGGAGGGGAAAATCTGGAACAGAAGGTTTTTCAAGGATGTTGAAAAATTACCCATGCATATGTTTTGTGAATAAAAAGCTTTAATAAAAAATGTTTAAAAAAGGAAAAAGCTATGTTGTTATCCATATTTAGTCCCCATAGTCTTACAGAGAGCTCCATCACAAGTCTATTGGGATTGGCCTGAGTCACCTCATTGTTGAGGATCTACATCCATCAGAAATGATCATCAAATAATCTTGCTGTGTTCTGTTGATTCTACTCATTTCACTTAGCCTCAGTTCATATGTCACTTCAGTATTTTCTGAAATCATCCCGTAGTATTTATTTTTGTAAAGCTTTTTGCTCTAAATATTTCTTTTTCCTTTCCTTAAATCCTCCTTCCCATGACAGCACACAATCTAGTAAAGGTTAAATATTTGCAAATCTTTAAAA
The DNA here is from genome assembly GCA_023553655.1 of Myrmecobius fasciatus. NCBI lineage: Eukaryota > Metazoa > Chordata > Mammalia > Dasyuromorphia > Myrmecobiidae > Myrmecobius > Myrmecobius fasciatus. The sequence continues at coordinate 8,916 of JAJPUD010026385.1, forward strand.
CATATTTTCATGAATTGTCATGTTGTGCAGGAAAAATCAGATCAAAAGGGGAAAAAAGACTATGAGAAAGAAAGCAAACAAAAATAGTGACAGTACTATGCTTTGATCTACATCTTTATAGTTATCTCTCTAAATATGATTGGCATTTTCCATCCTAAGAGTATGGAATTACTTGGAATTATTGCTTTGTTGATAAGAGTCAAGGCAATACAGCTGATCATCACACATTCTTGTTGTTATGCTATACAATGTTCTCCTGGTTCTATTCAGTTTATTAAGCATCAGTTCATGTAGGTCTTTCTAAGTTTTTTTCTGAAATCACCCTGCTCATTATTTCTTATAAAATAATAATATTCCATTACCATCATATATTATAACATATTCAATCATTCCCTAAATGATGTTCATCACTCAATTTTCAGTTCCTTGCTACTACAAAAAGAGCTTCTACAAACATTTTTGTACATGTGGGTCTTTTTCCCCTTTTTGTTATCTCTTTAGGATACAGACCGAATAGTGAGACTACTGGATTAAAGGCCATGGCACAGTTGTATGGCTTTTGGCATAGTTCTGAATTGCTCTCTAGGATGATTAAATTATTTCACAACTCCACCAACAATGTATTAGTATTCTAGTTTTCCCATATTCCTTCCAACATTTATATTTACTTCTTTCTTATGACATTGCTTCCTGTACCCCTGCCAAATATAGGCATGATTTTCTTCTCTCTATAACAGAGTTCTTAACTCTCTCATTTCTGAATCAATATTCTGAAGCAGCCTAAACCCTGACATATTTAAAATCAAACATCTTTTTCCTCACTCTTCACCCCCTATCATAATCCCAGCAACTCCTGACTCTTCCATTGGATCCTTGTATCATTTCCTTTTTTTCTTCTTTAAGACAAGGAAAACATGTAAGTAATATATTTTATGGTTGTGATTTATTTTCAAATAATTTCAAATAAATATGTGTACATTGTTGTCAACATATTTTGAAATATTATTCTTTATAAAGAGTAGAGATTTGCATTAGAAATGATTATTATAACTTGGTCCATCATGGAGCAGAGACTGTATAACATAGAATGATTTTATTTTTAGATATTTATGCTGCAAGCAAAATCCAGATTATATCAATTATTAAATAAGGAAATTCATTGTCCTTTGGGAAGCAGTGGCTCAAAAGTGATTGAAACAGTATTGTCAAATAAACTACTCATTGAGAGAAATAATTTCATGAAACAAACTGATTATCCAAAATAATAAGTTAAAAGACAGAAATAGTTTTCATTTCACTCTCCTTGCCCTTTTCCCTCCCCATTTCCCTCTCCCTCTTTCTTAGAATATCTTTCAGAAAATAATTGTTTATTAACATGGATCATATAGAGTTTATCCAGGAGTTGAGATTTTTCTTTAAGTAAAGTACTTGAAATACTTTTTTTCTTGTTTATCTCCATAAAGATTAAGATTCAAAAAGAATTGTTCAATATTTTTCAAATATACTCATAGCAACCATTTTGTTCTCCCTATGTCTTCTTCTCTCTTCTTTATATGCACTTTTCAAGAACATAAATCTTGAGCTCTCCTTGACCTGGCAAGACTAATAGAAATATCACAATCTATATTCAGAGATTCCAACATGGTGAGATAACACTAAAGGAGCATTCAATTGCAGAGTAGATAGAATGAATTCCCCCCTCTCCCATGTAGACTCTTGTGAAAGTAAATGAGGTCATCTTTTGCCTCAATGCTTACCTAGCCTTCAACTACTAAATGGGTATTGCCTAAAACACACTGGGATCTGTGAAAGAATTTAGCTTAAAATGCCAAGGTCTCCTATACATGCTGAGGTCATTAGCAGTTACCTTGCAATGAGACTCCAGTGATTCTAGAGAAGAGAATGAAGCTATTTAGTTTTCCCAGTTTTGCCTCACTTAAATCCTATTCACTTTCATGTCATCACTTTCCTTGATGTCATAGGTCTTATTCTAGAAGGGAGGAAGAATAACAAGATAGCATGGTTCCTCAGCTATTGGGGTTCAGAAAAAATGGTAGATGACAAGACTATTAATTCTTTTGCACAGTGTCAGGTAAAATGATAGTGCCTGCTGATCTGGGGGCAAATTAATAACTCAGATGGTAAGGTCCTGTGGACCAGAGGGAACAATGGCAAGGCAGATGGTAACCATGTAGCATTCTACTCTGTTATTAGAAGGATTAAAGTGGGTGATACCTTACTCATCCATGCAGTTTATGAAGTCATCTACCCCTCCTATAACTGTTGGGAGGTAGATAGTGGTCCCAAGATTCTGTGTAAGATTATCTTTGTTTACCTCTCAGGGAGATGGTAATTGAGGTCAATATCTGTACTTAGTGGATGGTATTAGAAAGTGGATAAAATTAGAAAGTAGAAAAATTCAGCAACCTGAAGTGAAACTAAGGCTAGGCCTTTCCAAACTTAGGCTGGCTCACTTAAAAACATATAGTAAAAATGATGACACACATTTAGTATTTCTAAAACTATGTGAAAAAATACTTGTTGGGCTTCTATGAAATGCAAGAATCAAGGTTATATATTGAAAATATAGAAATATGGAGCATTGTCTTACTTTCAAGAACTTTGGGGGACAGGACATTAACAGAAAAAAAATAAAGGACAATTAAAGGTAAAATGTGATATATGACACCTTAATTGTGTCACTCTATTTTTTAAGAATTTAGAGGAAAAAGTCAAGTAAACCAGCATTGATTAAGAACTTATTATATGCTAGACTGAACTATATTAGGAATGGGACATAAAAACATAAGCCAAAAGAAGGATAATATTTACCTTCAAGGAACTTATATTCCAATGGAAGAAGTTGGGGAGAAATGCTCATGAGTAGCAAAATTCAAAAAGTCAGAACAGGATCCGGTGCAGGAATAAAAGATGACAGGATTTGGCTCATAATTAAAATGAAAGTTCCTGAGAAGTAGGGACTCAGAGTGGTGGAAAGATATTCCAGGATAGTTGTAGGGGAAGAGGTACATTCTAATGTGAGGTGGCTTAAAGGCACTGAGGGAACTTCCAGGGCAAGAAGGAACCTAAGAATAATTGTGGTGAAGTCAGAATAGTGGGCTAGAGTGGTTGTTGTTCAGTTGTTTCAATGATGTCTTCTTTATTACATCACTTGGAATTTTCTTGGCAAAAATAATTGAATGGTTTCCCATTTCCTCCTTCAGATCATTTTACAAATGAGGAAACTGGGTTAAGTGGCTTGGCAAGAGGCACAGAGCTAATACAATTCTGAAACCATTCAACTTATAAAAGATGATTCTTCCTCACTTATGGCTCAGCATTCTTATCCATTGTGCCACTTAACTGAAGTGTAATCTGGCCTCTACCTGATCATAATTTTAGTTTATCCCTTTTCTATATCAGTTAAATTTCATAAATTTTCACAATGAGCTTTACCCTAAATAGTGTATAGGATGAGGGTGTCTTGCCAATTCTTATGTCAGAAGCATCAATATCTCTCTAACTGCTGTTCAGGATTCTTTGTTAAAAATTTTTTTTGAGGGACTGTGTGTCTTTTGCCCAAATATGTCACTTGTGGACCTCATGCCAATAGAAGGAATTAAAAAAGATTTGAGCCTAGGGATAAATTTTGCAGTATTTCAAGTTAATGCTAAAATAAATATTATTTAAAGTATTCAAACAGAAACTTTGGAACATTTTCAATGAATTTGAGAAGAAAAAGAATTTTTAATATTTAGTTGACATGAGCTAATTGAATAATTGGATAATTGTAGAGTTTAATCTCATTATTTCCCTCTTGACTACAAGAATTATTTAAAATGCCCATGTATTTTTGTCTACAAGTATGAATCTAAACAAAGGGGATCCCAAATGCCCTTTTAATGAGGCTTGCCTAAGATTTTTATAATATTCCATATAATCCATTAATTTTAACAATCTTGAAATCTTGACCACAGGAGGAAAACAAAATTTTCAATTTTCTTTCTTCAATTTAGTTTTTCTTTTCACTTGAAAAAACAGTAACCTGATGTTTCTTTTGTGTGAAAATTACTCTTATTTGAATTTGCACTCCATCTGCTATTTTCCTTAACATTTTTGAAGCAAGGTGATAAAATTGAAAAAGTTCTTTTGTTGCCTAAGTTATTTTCATTGTGAGTGCTTTTTAGTAAAAGTATTTTCAACTTGTGATACAAAATTTCAATCCTTTTATTTAAGACTTTATAAACTGAGCAGTTAGATGGCACAGAGGGTAGAATGCAGGGCCTGAAGTCAGGAAGGTTTATCTTTTTAAGTTCAAATTCAGACTTAGACACTTACTAGCAAGTGAGCCTTGGATAAGTCACTTAATCCTGTTTGCCTTAGTTTCCTCACCTGTAAAAGATCGGGGGGAATCACAACCCTCCCCAGTATTTTTGCCGAGAAAACTTCAAATGGGGTCACAAAGAATCACATATAACTGAAATGACTCAACAACAGTAACAGTGACAATAATTTTGAATCGGCACTATTTGAAATTTTGTTTTGTCAATGCTAAAGTCAGTTTTCATGCATTTGTGAAGTTGGATGCATGGTTAATTGGGATACTCTATCATAAAAGAAGCAATCTATTAACATGCTTCGCTTTGTTGAATCTGAATTATTATTTCATTACCTCTATTTAAACTTCTTATTTTTCTTTGGGGGGAACCTTGCTAATCCTAACTTTTTTTTAAAAGGCATCTTCTCTGGAGACTACTATAAAATTAAACCATTATTTAAAAATAGAACTGTTTAACTCTGCTATTTTTTGCTAGTAATTATTGCAGACATTTATGAAGTGTTTTAATGTTTGCAAAATTCTTGACATATTATCTTATTTGCATCTCATAACTTCTGCAAATATTAAGGGTATTAAAATTTCTTTGCTGAGGAATCAATAATAACAGCTGACATAATATCTTATAATGCTTGAAAGTTTGCGTATCTTTTACACAAATGACCATTTTCAAGGCTAAAAGTAACATAGTGAGATAGGTGTAATCTCTATTTTACAAATGTTGAAACTGAGGCATAGAGGTGAAATGACTTTTTCACAACTAATAAGTTTCAGAATCAGAATCTGAACTCAGTGTTGCTCCAGGTAGCATTCAATCCACAATTATAATATAATGCTCAAGTCACAATTATGTGATAATCAAAAGCAAAATAATTTCATTTCACAAGTCTTGAATATGAAAAAGTGATATGCTATGTACAAAGTAGACATTCAATTCCTGTTCAATGAGTGACAAAATAGCATGAATATTGTTACATTATTACTTCAATATGAAAGGGTATAAACACATATTTGTGGAGTCACTATAAACACATACATATACACACACAAACATCACATACATATGTGTTCACCAATATTTGCATATAAACATGAATATACATAGCCTGAAATAACCAACTTATTTTGTAATAATTCTTGATATCTCTCTTCCTCATTTTCCCCCCTTCAACTCTCAGTCTAGTCCAGAAACTTGTCAGATCATACATGGACTTTTTCTATCAATATCATTCCTCCTCCTTTCTGTCCCTCATCAGTGTAATTGATCTTATATCATTGCCACAGTACTCTTCTCAAAATACACTTTTACAAAGGATTTCACTTGAACAATCTTTATTGGATTCTCATTTCCTACAAATGACATGTAAAATCTTTGAGAGGAGAAATTGTTTCATTCTTTGTATTTATATCACTTAGACCAAAGTCTGGCACATCACAGGTGCTCAAGAAATGCTTGGTAACTTGATTGGTTGTTCACTTAAAGAAGTCCAACTCAACACCATGGTCGTAAGTCAAAGCTTTAAAATTCTAAGAAATCTGAATGAAAAATTTATCCAACCTCTTCATTTTGTAGATGAGGAAACTGAGAACAAGAGATGGTAATTTAGTGAGAATTTAATCAACAAGAATTGGATTAAAATTTTGACTCTAAATCCACTGGATTTTTCAAGGTCTTCTTGTCTCAACTAACTTTCCAGCTCTTATTATGTCCTTTTACAGAACTACTTCTCTAAAACAATTTACTTATTATCCCTGAAATACAATCTTTTGAATTTCTGAATGAGGTCATTTACCTTTCCAAGAAAGTTTTCCTTATTTCTATTTATTTATAACTTCTTCACCTCTCAAGTCCAGCTTGATGTTCTTCATAAAAATTTCTTAACCACTGTAAAATTATTTCCTTTCTCTTTAAATAGCCTGGTCAACTTCCTCTCTTGTTATTGGTTCTTTTAGATTAACTGAATTAGGTATGAAATTTGTCTTGTCTTCTTAACTGAATTGTAAATTCTTTTAGGGTAAATGTATGTTTTATGGCATCATTTTTTTATTCTTAGTGGTCTGCACATAGTAAACTTTCAAATATATGATGTTGTTAATGCAAAGTGATCATCTTCCTTTTCTTACAAATACAGTCATCAGTCTTGAGAACAATGGATCACTTTGGTCAATTAAACATGATCATTTATAAATTGCTTGTATTATCTTATCCCCATTGCCACTCCCCAATATTGCCCTAATAATAAATACCCCTTTGTAGCATATATAACATATTATTCTGTTTCCATTCAAAACATTCTTAACACAATGGCTAGATACTTAGATGTTATTCTATCTCTCCTCTTTTGAAAACCCTGCCCCGTTTCTTTATTAACTACCAAGTAAACTTCATAATCTTTACCCTATAATTCAATATATTCTAAAATGGGCACTTCCCTCTCTTTATTTGAAGCTATGGTCAAACTATTTTCCTCTTTAAACTCTCTTTTCCATCCAAATTAGACTGCTTACTTGCCCTTATAAATGGCATTAGCCATTCGATTATATTATTTAGCTAGGACTCAGAATTCTTCTTTCCTTAGAACGTTTCATGGTAAATTCTAACCAACCTTTCAAGACCAAATTAAATGTTACTGTCTTCCAAGAATATTCCTTTATTTCCCAATGATATTTAAAAGATTTAAAAAATATTCAAACAAATATTTATTTTTTTCTCCCTTGGCCCCCTTTCCATTGAACACAAAAAAGGAAAGGATCACAACAAATATACATAACCAAGTAAACAAATTCCCTCCATATGTGAAAATATGTATATCTCATGCTCTTTTCTAAGTCTATCACTTTTCTGTCAGGAAATGGATAAAATGTTTCGTCTTATATACTCTGGAATAATGTTTTGTCACTGCCTTGATCCGAATTCCTAAGTTTTTCTTTTTTTTTTATATATAAAGCTTTTTATTTACAAAACATGAGTGACCTTTCAAAATTGACCTTTGCAAAAACTTTTTTTTCCCAAGCTTTTCCTTTCCTTCCCCCCACCCCCCCACCCCTAGATGACAGGTAATCTAATACATGCTAAATAGGATAAATTATATGACAAATACAATACATGTATACATATCTATACAGTTATCCCACTGCACAAGAAACATCAGATCTAGAAAGAGAAGAAGAAAAAAACAACCTAAGAAGGAAAACAAAATGCATGGAAATATTCACAGAAAGCATTAAAATGCTGTGTTGTGGTTCACTCTCAGTTCCCACAGGCCTCTCTCTGGATGTATATGACTATCTTCATCACAGAACAAC